>PVKP010005414.1:0-89741 GCA_004027715.1 Plecturocebus donacophilus
TTAACATAAAGGGATGGAGGTAGATCTACCAAACTAATGGAAAGGAAAGAAAAAAAAAATCAGATTTGAACTCAGACCTGGAACAAGCAAACTTAATAAATATTTACAGAACCTACCACTCCATAGCCACAAAGCATATATTTTTTTCAATATTATATCATACCTATTCTAAAAGTGATCACATAATAGGAAATAAATAAATCACTTTAGTCTGCATAAGCATTTCACAGATTTAAATGAAATCCTGAGCAATAGAGCAAGATTCTCGTTCTCTCTCCCTCTTTCTCTTTCTTCCTTTTTTCTCTTTTATTCTACTTCTGTCTTAAAAAAAAAAAAATAAAAAAAAATAACTTCCCCTCTCTCTTTCTCCTTCTGAAAAAAAAAAAAAAAATCCACTCTTCAATCCATAGACACCGAGGTCAATTTCATATCTTAGCTCTTATGAATAAAGCTGCAAAGAATTTGGGAATACACATATCACTTTGACATACTGACTTCATTTCCTTTGGGTAAATACACAGAAATAGGATTCCTGGATCATATGGTAGTTCTATTTTTACTTTTTAAAATGAACTTCCATACTTTTCCACTAACAGTGTACAAAGTCCCCCCTTCTTCCCACATGCCTTCAGCATCCGGTGCTTTATCTTTTTGATATTAGCCATTCTAACAGGTTCAAGGTGATACCTTACTGTGGTTTTCATTTGCTTTTTCTGGATGATTACTGATGTTCAGTATTTTAAAATTTATCTGTTGGCCATTTGTATGTCTTCCTTTGAGACATGTCTGTTGCAGTCCTTTGCCCATTTTTAAGTTGGTTTACTTGTTTTCTTGCTATTGAGTTGTTTGACAAATAAAATGTATACATATTTATATTTTAGATATTAATTGCTTATGAGATACATGGTTTGCCACGTACTTACCCAATTCTGTTGGCTGTCTTTTCACCCTGATAATTGTTTATTTTGCTGTGTGTTAGCTTTTTAGTTTGACGCAATCCAAATTTTCTGTTTTTCCTTTTGTCGCCTGTGTTTTTGGTGTTGTATATAAAAAAATCATTGCCTAGACCAGTGTTTTATTCTAGTAGTTCTATAGTTTCAGGTCATACATTTAACTCTTTAATCCATTTGGAGTTGATTTTTGTATATATTGTGAAATAAAGATTCAATTTCATTCTTCTGCATGTGGATATTCAGTTTTTCCCAGCACCATTCATTGATGTTCTTTCCCCATTGTGTGTTCTTGATACTTTTGTCAAAGACAATTGACTATAAGTCTAAGGATTTATTTATGAGCTCTCTATTCTGTTCCATTGGTTTAGATTTGTTTTTATCCTAGTATCATGCTGTTTTGGTTACCGTAGTTTCATAGTATATTTTACAGTCAAATGATGTGGTGCCTCCAGCTTTTTTTGTTTTGCACCCAATTGCTTTGGTTATTTGGGGTCTTTTTTGGTTCCATATGAATTTAAGAATTGTTTTTCTATCTCTATAAAAAATGCCATTGGAGTATTTATAAGGATTACATTGGATCTGTGGATTGCTTTGGGTAATAGGGGCATTTTAACAACTTTTAAAATCTTTGAACATGGGATATCTTTCCATTTATTTTTGTCACTTCGACTTTTTTCACTAGTGTTTTATAGTTTTCAGTGTACAGTTCATTCATTTTGGTCAGATTTATTCTGAAGTGTTCTTTTTGTAGGTACTATAAATGAGATATTTAAAATGTCTTTTTTGGATAGTTTCTTATTATTGTATAGGATTGGTACTGGTTTTTGTATGTTGATTTTGTATCCTGCAACCTTACTAACTTATTAGTTTAACAATTTTTTGGTGGAATCTTTAGTATTTCTATACATAAAATCATGTCAATTGCAAAAAAGGGACCATATTACTTATTCCTTTTCAATTTGTCTGCCTTTTATTTCTTTTTCTTGCTTAATTACTCAGGCTAGGAATTCTAGTTCTATGTTGACAGAGTGGTGAGAGTACGCAGCCTGGCTTTGTTTCTTAAGAGTGTGATGTTAGCTGTGGGCTTGAGGTACATTCCTTCTTTACCTAATTTGTTGAGAGTTTTTTTTTTTTTTAAATTCATGAAAGGGTGTTGAATTTTCTAAAATGCTGTTTATGAGTCCATTGAGATGATCTTAGAATCCCCCATCTGGAAGGAAATGTGTGTGGGCTTGCTATTGGAGCCTTTGGGCAGGCTCATTCCTGGCTCCACTGGGGTTTGCTCAGAGCCTGGATTTTCAGGTTCAAGTCTGGAGCTTGGGTTTACTGTGGTGGGCCTGGATGTTGTGTCTGCTGGGTTGGGCCTAGCGCCTGAGTTTGTGAGGATAGGCCTGGATCTGCAGGGGCTAGCCTGGTTCTAAGATGGGCTTGGTACCTAGACCCATAGGGATGGGCTAGGAGCCTGAGTTCACAGTGGATGGCCTGGCATTAGGGTGAGTTTAGAGCCTGATTCTGTAGTGGTAATGGGTAGGGTCCTTAGTTTGTGGGACCATTTTGGTACCTGGGCCTGGATGGACAGCCCTGGAGCCTGGGTCCATGAAGTCCAGCCTGATGCTTAGACCCAAGGTTCACTGAGGTCAGGCCTAGATCCTTAGTCCACTGGCACTGGGTCCTGCCTGGAGACTGGGTCCTTAGGGATGGGCCTGGGTCCTGGGTTCGTGGCAGCTTATGTGGCCCCAGGATCTGCTGGAGCAGGTCTGGATCCTAGATTCTATAAAGCATGAGGCCCCTGAGGCTGGCCTGGCTCCTGGAAGGCCTGGAGTCTCTGTCTGCAAGGGTCAGACTGGCTTCTGGGTCTATGGGTGCAGGTCTGAAGCCTTTGGCTGTTGGGGCTTAGAAGACATTTTAGAAGTGGATATGATTGCCCGGGGATCACGTGGAAAATGAAAAGGAATCAGAAGCTGGTACTCTAAAGAAAAAAAAATTTGCAGAACAGGCTGGCAAAGTAAGAAATTTAGAAGGATCAACCAGAAATGGAGAAGGGAATTTTTAACAGAAAGATATTTGGAAAACAGGAGAGAGGATTTTCAAAAGGAGGCAGTAATTGCAGAGACATACCACAGATGAGTATAGTCTGATACAGACTGAAGCATCTAGCAATTAGGAGGTAATTGAATGCATTGAAAAAGGAAAAGAAGGGAGGGAGTGTGTATGTGTGTGTATAGTTGCGATTAAACCAAAAATTTATTTTATTTTTTTAATGATCTACGATTGTTGGAATTACTCAGGGTAGATGGTGGCTGTTTCCTAAGTATCTCTAGGAGTGTACTCTCTGTCCTCTTGGTGCCTTGCCCTTCAGCAGCCCACTTGGGGCTTTGTCACTGTGACAGCATAGTAACTGTTTCTCTCAAATTAACATCCAGGGTGTATTTCCTGCTACATGAGAATTTTGGGGGGAATAATAGGTAGATAAGTAATACAATGGCCATCATGAACGAGTTTGAAATTTGTGATGAAGCATTAGGGTTCCAGCTGTCACTGATCATCACTTTTTCTGAACTTCAACATCAGGCTGCCAATGAGAATAAGGATTCTGGTCGGAACTGAAGCAGCCCTGGTCAGATTGTGGAACTAGGTGTGGTGAGTGTCTTCATTTCTTTTAGGAGAATCCTAGCCATAAAGGTATGATACAGTCACAGGCACAAGATGATTTTGAGAAGCAGACCATCCTTTAATTTTAACCTAATTACAGATATCTAAAGTAAAGATTTCTAGGTTTTCCTCCAAACAATATAATTTTTTTTTCCTTCTGAAAGCTTAGACATAATTGTTTAGATTGTGCAATTTTATTCGAGTTCAGCTGTAATAGTTAGACAACACTGCCCCCTGATGGAGTGAACATGCAACACTAAATTTAGTGGCAGTTAAAATTGTGAAGTGCTGTTTGATGGTCCTGCCACCGGATTGCCTTCCGAGGGCAGTTAATACTCTTTTGTTCTTTCTGCTTAATTTAATCTGGAGGTTTGTCAAAATGCCAGTTGTGTACAAATATGCCCTGTTATATCTTAATCTCATTATGATGTTATGAAATGAAGACCTGGGATTTTCAAGGCAAAAACTTCTCAGATGGACATTTTGGTAGGGCCCTGAATACAAGATGCGTCAAAAATAATATATGAAGCCTGGTCTAGTGCGTTGATTTTTTCCCTCATGTATAAATGTTTCAAAAACTTCTGAAGAAATCATTCTTATTGGAGGCATAATAATTGAAAGACTATTGTGAAAGATCCTACTTAACTTGGCTGTTTGTGAACTGATAGTTTTTGAGTTGTTGGATTTGTTTTGCTGTGTATTAAATTACAGTATAGACTGATACAGTGAGGAAGATATTTTTTTTAATTTTGGGGTTCACTCCTGAGTTCTCTTCGTCATTGTATTAATGTTGACTAGTGATATGTGTGGTGGGGGTAGGGGTGTGCATGAGTGTATCTGTAGCTGGATGTCTACGTTTATGTATCTATGTCTATATATATCCCTGAAGTATGAATTGTAAAGAATTAAAATGTTGTTTGGAAAGTAAAAATAAAGATTTCATTTTCTGTTTTATCGGATCAAATAAGCAGAAGTGAATACTCTTATATCATTATTATACAACAGATGCTCTGCTGGGAACTTTTTTATTACTTTTGGAGCCTCAGACAGATCTTCTGATAGGTTTCTTCCCTCACCCCCATTTCATAGATGAGGTCACTGGGACTCACTGAGGCCCAGTAACTTAACCTCAGGTTACACAGTGAGGAAGTCACGGGTCTGGCATGTCCAGTCAAGCATGACTTCAAGACTGTCTTTCCACCATATCCTACAACCTTGCAGGGAATTGGAGTGAAGTGTCACTCGTCCCCAGTTGACAGTGTGCTAACTTTCCTTGAGAGCAGGCTATACTTTTTGGCTTTGTTATCAATTGTTACTATGATATTGAATAAATTATTTAACCTCTTTGGCTTTCCTTTTGTTATTTCAATCTTTAAACTAAAGTCTGTGTCTGCGTCTCCCAGTGATTTGGGGAAAGAGGAGGTAGTGCTGTAAGTTTGTGCTCCTACCCCGACTCAACCAAAAACACTCCCTCTCTTATCTGTTTGTTTGATTGATTGATTGATTGATTGACATTGGCTACATTCTGTTGCCCAGAATGGAGTGCAGTGGTGTGATCATAGCTTGCTGTAGCCTGGAACTCCTGGGCTAATGCAATCCTCCCACCCAGCCTCCTGAGTAGCTGGAACTACAGGACTACACCACCGTGCCTGGTTAACTTAATTTGTTTTTCTCCTGTAGAGGCAGTGTCTTGCTGTTTTACCCAGCCTGGCCTGGCCTCGAACTTCTTTTATTTATTTTTTGGACTTTTGCGGTCAGATACCATTTGAAGGCACAATTTCTCTGCTAAAACAAAACAAAAGAGAACTTAAACTGGCTGATCATTTCTTTATGGGTCTTGGCACACCACAACAGCTTTCGTATTTTTCCTTCGGAAGGGAAAGAAGATATGGTCTGGGGCATCAGACTATTCAGTGCAAGTCCTCTCTATTGGGAACATTTGGGTGCTGGTGACAGGACACTGAAGGTGGGGAGCAGACTCTTCATAGGGCAGTCCTCTGTGTCTCAGGATCCTGAAATATCTAAATTCCTTCTCAATTATAATTAGGCACCAGCCTATCACTTTTTCCTTTCACTGCAACTTCCAGCAACCAAAGTTAAAGTCCCTACTTCCCAGCGGAGGGAAATTGTAGTATCAGGAATATGATAGAAGTAAAAACATAAAAACAAAGAAACATAAATTACAATTTTTGTTTACTTTCAACATTGTAGAATCAAAGAAAAAAAATACAGGCTTGGCAAGGTGGCTCGTGCCTGTAATCCCAGCATTTTGGGAGGCCAAGGTGGGCAGATCAGGAGTTTGAGACCAGCCTGGCCAACTTGGTGAAACTCCATCTCTACTAAAAATACAAAAATTAGCTGGATGTGGTGGCGCAAACCTATAATCCCAGCTACTCACTTGGGAGACTGAGGCAGGAGAATTACTTGAACCCAGGAGGCAGAGGTTACAGTGAGCCAAAATCGTGCCACTGCAAGAAAAGAAAGAGAAAGAAAGGAAGGGAGGGAGGGAGGGAGAGAGAAAGGAGTCAGGAAGCAAGACCAACCGTTCATATATTGAAGCATCCAGTCAGAGTTTGTTCATTTGGTAAGACAGTGGTGTTAATGGGGCCACAGTCAAACCTTAAGGGAGAGATAACCTTCATTTCTGTGCATCAGGAGCTTTGCAAGCTATTTTACAGAAATAGTTTTGTTGGTTTAAGGGAAGCCACAGCAGATGAATAGGGGTGGCTCAATGCAATACCCAACTACACTAGGAAAAAGCAACTTGGAGTGTTTGCCCTTGCGATGCTGGATTGCTAAGTATCTCAAATGTAGTTCGTTTAGTTACCTTTGGAACAACTGTCATAGCAGAGTTTGAGTTAGTCTTGGTTGAAATGAATAGAATTAAATAAAGTAGATTGAGTCCCTGTTTTAATTTTCTATTTAAAGTGAAAATGACTAGAGACTCTGTGTGTGTGTGTGTGTGTGTGTGTGCGTGTGTGTGCGTGTGTGTGCGCGCACATGTGTGTGTGTTCCTAGAATTTGTCAGGAACTGAGATTTGTATAGTTTTGATTCTAATATTTAGATAGTTTTTAAAAGGGGAGGGCAGGAAATCATGAAATTTAACTAATTTCTACAAATATTTGTGGAGTATTTGCTGTGTACCCCAAACTGCTAGTCATTGCTTATAAGGAGATAATGAACTTAAAAGCAAGACAGCATTCCTACGAGAAACCATTAAACAGAAGACGATATGTAATTAAGTGCGTACAAATCTCATGAACAGATGACTAATTTCATGCTAAAGATCCTGCACAGAGACAGACATGTGCTTTCATAAGGAGACAGACTGAGATGATCAGGATCAGAACGGGAAGTCAGGGAGATGTGGTCATCATATTATATGGAGAGGAGGGGAGAAGCAGCACAGGGTGAGAGGGGTAATCAGAGGCTCTTTACAGGTATGCTCATTTATTCTTTGCCTTGAAGGGTAAGTCTTATTTGAGTAGATGGAAAGCATGGGGAGAATATGGTTCTAGAAATAGGTGAGACTGAGTAGAGGATGTTACGGAGGACAGTAGAATATTGACTCAGGTAGAGAGTCAATTAAGATATGATCTTGGAAGATTTTCAGTATTAGTCCAAAAAAATGGTCATTTGAAGTGTATGTTTTGAGAAGCCTTACTTAATTGCTTAATTTGGGTGACTGCCCTCTTTCTGGGGGGCCTCCACTGTACCTTAGAGTTTGCCTGTATTGTTGAACCAGTCATTCATTCTGTAAAGGCACAAATTTACAGATTTTTCCTTGGCCAACAGAGATGAAACTATATCTGGTTATCTTGATTGGTATTTGGCTATTTTTGAAATTCTATATTAATTTACCTGTTATTAATGCTGACATTCATCAGTTTACCTATATCTACCAATGTACATATATTCTACAGGTAGTTTGATTTTAAACATTTCATATTGAAAACTTAGGATTTTGTGATATGTTGTTCTCATTCTCGTATGCCAAGTGTGAAAGATTATAAAAATTAAATCCAGTTTAGCAATACATTTAATAAATTCAACTTACTGAAGAAAGTATAAATGAAAGGAAGTTAAAATGTCACAACTATGTATCATTAATATTATTGTTTGTTATTTGTCTGTTGTATTTAAGGGGTTGTTACTCTGTGGGTATAGTCATGTGCTGCTTCACATGGATGTATGTTCTGAGAAATGGGTCATTAGGCAATTTAATCCTTGTGTGAATATCAGAGTGTACTTGCACAAACCTAGATTATATGATATATGGTACACACTTAGGCTATATGTTATGGCCTGTTGCTATACCTAATTGCTATACTCTAATGCTGTACAACATATTACTGTCCTTAATACTGTAGACAGTTGTAATAGAATGCTAAGTATCTGTATGTCAAAACATATCTAAACATAGAAAAGGTACAATAAAAATGTGATATAAAAGATAAAAGGCCAGGTGCAGAGGTTCATGCCTGTAGTCAAAGTACTTTGGGAGGCTGAAGTGGGAGGATTGCTATTGGCCAGGATCACAAAGACCAGCCTGCCACATCTTTACAAAATAAAATGAAAAGACAAAAAAGTTGTGCCATCGTATAGGGCATTTACCATGAATGGAGCATGCAGGACTGGAAGCTGCTCTGGATGAGTCAGTGAGTAAATGTGAAGGCCCAGGACATTACTGTCCACTGCTGTAGACTTTATAAACACTCAACACTTAGGCTATGCTAAATTTATAAAATTTGTTTTTCTCTCAATAACAACCTTAGATTACTGTAACTATTTTACTTTGTAAACTTTTAACATTTGAAAAATTTTGGACTATTTTGTAATGATATTTAAAATACATGTACATGGTACAACTATACTAAAATATTTCTTTGGATGTCTTGAGTTAAAAGGAAAATTCATTAGGTGAGTTACGCTGTGAGAGCTAATATGAGACCCTCTCAGGCAGGGTTTCTTAACTTTAGGGGGTCTGGAGCACCCAGATATTTGATGAAAAATTTGTATAAATATTTAACTGATGTTTTTCATGAGGAGAGGGTCTGTAGCTTTCTCAAGGATGTCTTTTTTAAAGAGAACCACTTTCCTGAGACTTGAAGAACAGAAAAATCAGTATGTTATATTTTTCCTGGTCCTTCAGATACAACTGTTATCCTAATTCAGTCACACTAACATGATATTTACTATAACATAATCTCTTCTAAGTAGTTCAATTACTGAATATATATATATTGTTACAATCGTTTTTGAAAGGTGTATCTCATGCTAGAAAGATCAAAGAGATCAATTTATACTTTATTTTTTCATTTTGAAAAATGACATATTTACTGTAAATAGATCACTTACTTTAATCTTAATAAGTATGAGGAGTGGTGAAAATTATTTTAGGTCTATTTTCATGGATTATCTTGTATATTAATATCATTCATTAAAAAATAATGAATACCTTTTAACTTCAGACCACTATGATAGGTATCTAGGATCTAGAAAATGTAAGATAAAAAGTAAGTTAGGGAAGACAGTGTATAATTATGAAAATATAAGAACCCTTAGAAAAATATAGGCAATATATGTTTTGAGAATAAAAGGGGAGGGTGGGTGCAGTGGCTCACACCTGTAATCCCTGCACTTTGGGAGGCCAGGGCAGGTGGATAACCTGAGGTCAGGAGTTCGAAACCAGTCTGACCAACATGGTGAAACCCCTTGTCTACTAAAAATAAAAAATTAGCCAGGCGTGGTAGCATGCACCTGTAGTCCCAGCTACTTGGGAGGCTGGGACAGAGGAATTGCTTGAACCTGGGAGGTGGAGGTTGCAGTGAGCTGAGATTGTGCCACTGCACTCCAGCCTAGGTGACAGAGTGAGACTCCAAATCAAAAAAAAAAAAGAAAAAGAAAAAGAAAAGGGGAGGAGATGTCACTGAGAGTTGGTGAGGCACGGAGGGCTTTAATGAAAAGTGTGACTTGAGCTAAGGTTGTGAAAGATGAGTAGGACATAGAGAGAAGGAAATAATTTAATGAGCAAAAGTACAGAGATGATCATGTAACTTAGTAGGGATGCTAGTTGATTAATAGAGAGGCAGCTTTTTGGAATGGTTAACAGCAGGGATTCTTAAAACACTCTGTTCCTCAGTTTTTTAATTTACAAAACTAGTACCTTTCTTGTAATTCTATGTGGTATGTGGCTGCTATATTTAAAAAGAAAAACCTAATACACAGTGCCAGCAAGATAGTAGCAGGGAAATAAGGTGGGGAGTTAGTAGCTAGATTGCAAAATTTCTTGAATGACAAGTTAAAGCAAAGGTTGGCAAACTATGGCCCTTGGGCTGAATCCTATTCCCCTCTTGTCTTTTTAGATCACATTTTATTGGAAAACAGCTTTGTGTTAATTTCCTGTTGTTTGTGTTTTGGTTGCATTGGCAAAGCTGTGTATTTGGGTAGAGACCTTATGACCCAGAAAGCTTAAGGTGTTTACTGTCTGGTCCTTTACAGAAAAAAATATGCTGACCTCGAGTAAACAAATACAGCTCTAACAGAATTACAGATCTATTTAAAATTTTTATTTTGTTTCCTTATTTCTAAGATACAATGGTAGTATAGGTATTGGGTACACATTCTCATTTCAAAAGGGAAAGATCAGCCAAAAGAAAGGGGTGGTAGGCCCCACACAAGTCTGAAACCCAGCAGGGAAGACATTTAACCTTAAAGTTCTGACATAATCCTTGACTCCATGTCTTGTATCCTGGGCACACTGGTACAAGGAGTGATTCTCTGAAGCCGTAGGCAGCTCCATCTTCATGGCTTTCTTGGGTGCAGCCCATGTGGCTGCTCTCACGGGTTGCAGTGCAATGCCTGCAGCTTTTCTGAAGTTCAGAGTGCCACTGTCAGTGGCTGTACAATCCTGGGGTCTGCAAGCTAGATCCCTTATGACTGGATTGGTGCCCTCCCTGAGACAATGAGTAGTTTTCACTCTGTTAGCTTATACAAGAGCTAGTTGTTTAAAAGAGCCTAGCACCTCCTTCTCTCTCTCAATTGTTCCCTCTCTCACCTTGTGACATGCCTGCTACCCCTTTGCCATGTACCGTGAGTAAAAGCTTCCTGGGGTCCTGACCAGAAGCAAATGCTGGTGCCATGCTTCCTGTATGGCCTGCAGAACTGTGAGCCAAATAAACCTCTTTTCTTTATAAATTACCCAGTCTCAGGTATTCCTTTATAGGAATGCAAAACAGAATACTGCACTTTCCCATGGGCCAAGCAGAAGTGGAGGGAGCCACATCACCTACCCCTCTCCCTGCCTTCTTGGACTGAGCTGAAGTGGCACCCTTTTTCCTGGGGAAACAGTACTTTGGCCACTCAGAGCACTCACATCTTTTCTGAGCCTAAGTTGGAGGAGTGCTGCATGTCCCTAAAACAGTGCCTTGGCCCCTAAAAAGGTCCTACATCCTAGTACCTAAGCTGAAGCAGCACTCTGCATCTTAGGGAAACTGCGTGAGCTGCACAGAACAGTCAAGCCCCCAGGCCTTAGCTGAAGGAGCACATTGGTTCCTGGGAAATCAGTGCCCTGGCTGAGCTAAGCAGTTGTACATCCCTGGGCTGAACTGACATAGTACCTCATATCCCAGGGAAGCAGAGCAGTGGCTTGGCTGAGATACCCTGCCGTATAGGCCAAACAACTCCTATATCCAGCTCCTTGGAGCTGGTCTAGGCCCTAGAGTCTGAGCTGTTGGGACTCATCTGTTCTTGAGAATGGAATCATCACTGTGCTGTTTCCTGCCCCCCACACTCTTCACCCCACCATGCTACAAATAATAGCTATTCCTTGCCATTCTCAGTACTTGCTGCCACTGCACCTGGCCTGACAGAGGCTCAGATGCTGATGATCACCACCAACCCAGGGGTCTAGAGTCACTACCACAAGGTGACTCATGTCCTGGGACCCGAGTTGCCATTTGGATCAAGTTCCAAAATCACAGTCATACCTTGATCCTTGAGTCCAAACCTTCAGAGTATTACTTCCTTGGAGTTGGATCAGTGCTTTACTGTATCCCCCAAGGGCAGAATCACAGCTACAACCTGGCCTCCTGAGCCACAGATCCTGGTTCTGGGGGCAACTTACATCCAACCCTTTCACAGACAGCAAGATTGCCCCTCATGGTCCAGGTGTCACAGTAGGTTCACAAGACTCTGAGCCTAGGACCCTGGCCCCACAGCCACTCAGTGCTGTTGCAGTCACTTGTAGGCCATGTCAGACCTGACATCAAGAGAAATCCCTTCACCTAAGTGTCCCCATTGTGGGGAAAATGAGAATAGGAGGACCCCTGAAGCTGTTGAGACTGAGGACATTAACAGCCTGTGCCACGGCCACCACTGCTACAAACAACTACAGCATATGCCACCGAGGCACACACACTGCTGACATTAAATGCAGGTGAAGAGTCTGCACAGATACCATACTACTGCACCTATCTAGAAACAGTCACCACACTCTTTCCAACCAGAACAGTAAAACCCAACTGAAGGTGAAAATCTTTCTGTACAAAAGCCAGTCTATTAAGTTTGGAAGAGCCAACTGTGCCATCAGACAGCAACACCCAGATATCTACCACACAGACATCAACACAGGGAGACAAGGCATGAAAAGGCAAGGAAATATCACACCACTAAAGAAACATAATAACTCTAATAACAGACCTCAATGAAAAAGAATTCAATGACTTGCTGGAATATGAATTCAAAATAATAATTTTATAGTAACTCAGTGAAATTTAGAAAATAGAGACAGACAATTCAAAGTCAGGAAAACAATTCACCATATGAATGAGAAACTCGGCAAAAAGATAGAAATTATTTAAAAAAATTCCATATTTGAAGAATTCAGTGAATGAAATAAAAAAATACAGCAGAGACCTTCCATAGAAGACTTGATCAAGCAGAAGAATCTCTGAACTTAAGCTCACTTGAAATTATGATCTGAGGGAAAAAAAGAAAAGAAATAAGAATGAAAAAAAAAGTCAAGAAAGCTTATAAGACTTGTGGGACACCGTGAAGTAAATAAATATTTATATTATGGGATTTGCAGAAGGAAAAAAGAAAAAGGCATAAAAACATATTTAATGAAATAATAACTGAAAACTTACCAAGTTTGGGGAGAGATATGGACATCTGGAGCCAGGAATCTCAAAAGTCCCCAAATAAATTCCACCCAAAAAGTTTTTTTTTTTCCTGAGGCACATTTATGTCAAATTGACAATAGTCAAGGACAAAGAGGAAATTCTAAAAACAGCAAGAGAGGAGAGTCAAGTCACATATAAAGGAATCTCCATTAGACTAATAGCAGATAGTTCTGCAGAAACCTTACAGGCAAGGGGAGAATGGGCTGATATAGTCGAAGAGCTGTAAAATACTGCCAGCCAGGAATACTATGCCTAGCAAAGCTATCCTTTAGAGATGAGGGAGAAATAAAGTATTTCCAAGACAAAAACTGAGAGAATTCATTACCACTAGGCTAGCCTTACAAAAAACGCTTGAAGGAGTCCTGCATCTGGAAGTGAAAAGATGAAAATCACTATAATGAAAACAAGCAAAATTATAAAACTCATTAGTAGAGCAAATACACAAAGGAGAAAGAGAAAAGAATCAAGACTTATTACTGCAGAAAACCACCAAACTGCAATGATAGAGGAAGAAGAGGAAGAAAGGAATGAAGAGAGGAAGAAAGGAAGGAAGGATATATAAACAACTTCAAAAACAATTAACAAAATGACAAGAGTATTTTCTTACCTATTAATAATACCCTTGAATGTCAATAGATTAAATTCGCCACTTAAATTATATAGATTGGCTAAATTGATGAAAAACTATGACCCAGCTCTATGCAGCCTATAAGAGATTCACTTTACCTATTGATTATTGAACAACAAGGTTTTGACCTGTACAGGTCCACTTATATGCAGATATTTTAATCAATAAATATGTTGTTTAGTTTTTTGGTAGATTTCCAATAATTTCAGAAAACTTACAGTCAAAACATGTAGATTAGAAATATTGAAAAAAAAACAAAAGTTATGACATGAATTTATAGAATATATGTAGCTATTAGTTTAATCATTTACTACCATGAAATAGACACAAAACTAGTATAAAAAGTTAAAATTTATCAAAACTTATATACACCAGACTACACATAGTGCCATTTGCAGTCAAGAGAAGTGTAAAGAACCATAAAGATGCAGTATTAAACCATAACTGCATAAAATTAACTGTAGTACCTCCTGTATTATATAATAATTTTGAAGCCACCTGTTGTTGTTGCTGTTGCAGTGAGCTCAAGTGTTGCATCTGCTTAAAATGCTGTATGATGCTAATCAGCTCCATATGAGCAATTCCTCTGTCCAGTAAATTATGTCTTGTGTTAAAAAGTGATCTCTGTGGTAGTGCACACCTGTAGTCTCAGCTACTTGGGAGACTGAGGTGGCACCCTTGAGCCCAGGATTTTGAGCTATGGTTGTGTCACTGCATTCCAGCTTGAGTGACAGAGCAAGATCTTGCCTCTCCTAAAAAAAAAAAAAAAAGTGGCCTCTTAGAGTTCTCAGTTATTTTTCATCATGTTTACTTCAATACTATAAACCTTGAATAACACCATGGGACCCCTACAAAGTAACACTAGTGATGCTGGCTGTGCTCCCAAGAAGCAGGGAGAATTCATGATGTTACAAGAAGGGTGAATTGCTTGATATGTACCAGGCGGATTGAGGGTTTGAGGTCTGTGGCTATGGTCACCTGCCATTTCAAGATAAAAGAATCCAGCAATGTAAGTACTATTGTAAGAAAAAAAAAAGGAAATGAGTTGTCACTGCAGCTCTCTCATTAGGCATATTGAACTTGAACTTTTTCATATTGAAAATGTAGCTGTTATGTGGATATAGGATACCTATAGAAAGGCATACCTATAGACTACAATGATTTAAGAAAAAGTGAAGTTAGGATATGACAACTTAAAGCAAAAGGAAGGTGTTGGATCTAAACCTGGAGAATGTAATGCCAGCAAAAGATGGTTTGATAATTTTAGAAAGAGATTTGCCTTAAAAAATGTCAAAATAACAGGAGAAGCAGCAGACAGCCAAGAAGCAATAGACCAGTTCCCAGACATCATTAAGGAAATTATTGAGAAGAATGGATATCGGCCTGGCAGGTTTTTTTGTTGTTGTTTCCTTGTAGAAAAAAATGCTGTATTCTGGTAAACAGTTCCACAAAGGACATTTATTAATAACAAAGGGAAGTGAGCACCAGGATTTAAGGAAGGAAGGGATAGGCCAACTGTACTGTTTTGTGCACATACAGTTGGATTTATGAGGACTGCCCTTGTCTATAAATTTCTAACCCCTGAGCCTTGAATAGAAAAGATAAACGCAGATACCAGTCTTTGGGTTGTATAGCAAGAAGGCCTGGACAACAAGAACTCTTCAGTGCTGGATTGGTTCCATCAATGTTTCCCTAAAGTCAGGAAGTACCTTGCCAGTAAGGGACTGCCTTTTCAAGTTCTTTTGATATTGGACAATACCCTTAGCTACCCAGAACCTTATGAGTTCAACAGTGAAGACATCAAAGTCATCAGCTTGCCCCCAAACACAGTATCTCTAATTCAGCCTCTACAACGGGGATCATAAGGACCATTAAGGCTCACTACACACAGTGTTTTATGGAAAGAATTGTCAGTGCTATGGAAGAGAACCCTGAAAGAATATAATGAAAGTCTGGAGGAATTGCATCATTGAAGATTCTATTGTTAAAGGAAAAGCGGTGAAAGCCATGAAGCCTGAAACAATGAGTTCTTGCTGGAGAAAACTTTATCTGGATGTTGTGCATGACTTCACAGGATTTACAATAGAGCCAATCAAGGAAATCATGACAAGAGATGGTAGATATGGGAAAAAAGTTGTGGGAGGTGGTGAGGAAGGATTTCACGATATGGGTATCAGAGAAATTCAAGAGCAAATAGGTATCACACCAGAGAAATTAACAGCAGATGAATTGCTGGAGATGAGTGCTTCAAAATTAGTGCCAGATGATGAGGAAGAAGACGTGGCAGAAGCAGTTCTGGAAAACAAATTGACATTAGACAATATGGCAGAAGGGTTCCATTGATTCAAGACTGTTTTTGACTTGTTTTATGGCATGGACCCTTCTATCCTATGGGCACTGAAACTAAAGCAGACAGTGGAAGAAGGATTGGTACTGTATAGAAACATTTTTGGAGGAAAAAAAAAGTTAAAAAGTCAGACAGAAACGATGATGTATTTCTGTGAATTTACACTGAATGTGCCTGCCTCTCTTGCTTCCTATTCTTCCTTTACCTTTTCTGCCTCTCCCATTCTTCAGATAAGAACAGCAACTCCTTTCTCCTCCTCTTCAGCTTATTCAGTGAGAGGTTGAAGATGAAGACATTTATGATGATTCGTTTCCACTTAATGAATCTTAAATATATTTTCTCTTCTTTATAATTTTCTTTTATAATTTTTTTGTCTAGTTTATTTTATTATAAAAATAAAGCATATAATACATACAACATACAAAATATGTGTCAGTCCCTATTTATGTCATCAGTAAGACTTCTTGTCACTACTAGGCTTATTAGTAGCTAAGTTTTTGGAGATTCAAAAGTTATGTGGATTTTCCACTGCATAGGAGTGGTGGGCAGTGCCCCTAAATCTCATCTATTCAAAGGTCAACTGTAGACTGAATGTGAAAGTATGGAAAAAGACATTCCATGCAAGCAGAACCCAAATGTGAGTAGATGTAGCCGTTTTTATATTGGATAAAACAGACTTTAAGTAAACAAATGTAAAAAGAGACAAAGAAGGTCGTTATACAGTGTTAACGGGATCAATTCTAAAAGCAGATGTAACAGTTATAAATATATATGTACTTAACCCTGGAGCACCTAGATATTCAAAGCAAATATTACTAGATTTAAAGGGAGAAATAGACTCTAGTACAATAATAGTTGGGTACTTAAACACCCCTCTAAGCATCAGATAGATCATCTAGACAGAAAATAATCATTGGATTTAAACTGCACTTTAATCAAACTCTCAGCAAGTTAGGTAAGAAGGAAGATACACAGTCAAAGTCATATGTAAGAAAACCATAGCCAACATTTTACTGAACTGGGGAAAGTTGCAAACTTTTCCTTTAGGTCTGGAACAAGACAAGAATGACCACTTTTTTCAATAGCACTAGAAATTTTAGCCAGAGAAATTAGGCAAGAGTAAGAAACAAATGGCATCCAAATTGAAAAGGAGGAAGTCAAATAGTGTGTCCTTGCAGGCAACATTATCTTATATAAATAAAATTGTAAAAGCTTTAAAAACAACAACAGCAACAACAACAACAAAGCCTTTGAACTTATAATTTAATTCAGTAAACCTGCAGGATACAAAATAAACTTAGAAAAATAGTGGTGTTTCTGTACACCAGCATTCAAATAGCAGAAAAAGAAATTAATAAAGCAATCCCAGGTATAGTAGCTACAAAAAGTAAAATACCTAGGAAAAAATTTAACCAAGGAAATGAAATATCTCTAAAGGAAAACTATAAAACACTGATGAAATAAATTGAAAAGGGCACACATGCAAATAAAAATATGTTGAATTTTCGTGAATTGGAAGAATTAGTGTTGTGAAAATGGCCATACTACAAAAAGCAATATATACCTTCAGTGCATTCCCTATCAAAATACCAATGTCATTTATCACAGAAATAGAAAAAGCAGTCCTAAAATTTGCATAGTACCACACAATACCCTGGATAGCCAAAGCAAGAAGAACAACGTTTGAGATATCAAACTACCTGGCTCTAAAATATACTGCAAAGCCATAGTAACCAAAACAGGATGGTACTGTCATAAAAACAGATACATAGATCAATGGAAAAGAACATAGAACCCAGAAATAAATCTCGTATTTACGGCCAACTCATTTTCAACAAAGGCACCAAGAACATTGATTGGGAAAAAGTCTCTTCAATAAATAGACATGTCACGTCTCAAAAGAAGACATAAAGATGGCCAACAGGTATATGAAAAAATATTGAACATCAGTATTCATCAGGAAAATGCAAATCAAAATCATAATGGGATATTCCATCAACCTAGTTAGAATGGCTATTGTCAAAAAGACAAAACATAAATGGTAGTGGGATTAGGAGAAAAAGGGAACTCTTACACATTACTGGTGGAATGTAAATTAGTAAAGCCATTAAGGAGGCTGGGCATGGTGGCGCACGCCTGTTAATTCCAACACTTTGGGAGGCCGAAGTGAGCAGGGCTTGAGCTCAGGAGTTCGAGACTAGCCTGGGCAACATGGTGAAGCCTCATCACTACAAAAAATACAAAAATTAGCTGGGCATGGTGGTGTGTGCCTGTAGTCCCTGCTACTTGGGAGGCTGAGGTGGGAGAATCACCTGATCCTTGGAGGTCAAGGCTGCAGCATGCCAAGATTGCACCACTACACTTCAGCCTGAGCAACAGAGCGAGACCCTATCTCAAAAATAAAATAAAATAAAATAAAAGTATAGCCACTAACGGAAAACAGCATGGAAGTTGCTAAAAACTGAAAATAGAGCTCTCATATTATGCAGCAATCCTGCCACTTGGTATATATCCAGAAAAAAAAGGAAATCAGTATGTTGAAGAGATGTCTGCACTCCCATGCTTATTGCAGCCCTATTCACGATAACCAAGATGTGGAATCTACCTACGTGTCCATCAACAGATGAACGGAGAAAGAAAATGTGGTATATGCACACAATAGAATATTCTTTTGCAATAACAAAGAATGAAATTCTGTTATTCATGGCAACATAGATGAGCTAGCTTGGGGACATTATGTTAAGTAAAATAAGCCAGGCATAAAAAAGATAAATACCACATGTTCTCACCCATATGTGGAAGCTAAAAAAGTTGATCTCATAGGAGTAGAATAGTGGTTACTAGAGGCAGGGAAGTGTGGAGGGGAGTAGGGTATAGCCAAAGGTTGGTTAACAGTTACAAAAGTACAGCTAGCTAGGATGAATATAGTGTTCTATAGCAGGATAGCGTGAGTATAATTTACAACCATTTATTGTATATTTTCAAATAGCCAGAAGAATGGACTTTGAATGTTTTCAACACAAAGAAATAATAAATGTTTTAGATGTCGGATATACTAGTTACTCTTCTTTGATCATTATATATCATATACATATGTGGAAATACACTGTATCTTATAAACATGTACACTTATTATGTATAAACTAAGAGTAATAACAAAAGCCCCAGGCACACACATTTCCTTTGTGCCTTTTGTCAAATTATAAAAAGGAAAAGTGCTATAGGAAAATTAATCTAGCAAAATGGCTTAGAGTGAATTGGAAGATATGAACTAGTGTTGAGGAGTAGAGACTTGTTAGGATCAGTGGTTAATTCCTAAAGTAATCATATGCACTGTAGAAAAGAGATAGTGATAGGAATATAAATGCATGAGACTTTCAGAAAGTAATGATAGTCTTGGTGACTGTAGATCTGGGGAGGTAGGATGACTCTGAAGTTTGGCAGTGAAGTGACAGGAGATGTTAATGATGCATCTGAAATAGGAATTTTCCTCCATGAGCTAGTTTTTCAGGGAAGGCAATCACTGTGGTTTTGACATGTTGAATGTGTGACATGGGGCTTCTGCCAAACAGGATTGTTAACTTTTTTGCTTTATTCTGCTTCTCTGCATATGCCCAGCTTTCCAGGGGATGATAGGTGCAGGGGCACCATTCAGAGGCAGCCTGCTTTCTGAATGGTGCCCCTGTACCTATGCAGGATCTCAGGAAAGTGAGACTCTCGTCCTCGTTGTGGGATTCCCGTTTTGTGTTGGTGTCTTTCAAACAGTGGGTGGCTTTCTGAGATAATGTGGATATGTAACAGCATGGCCTGTAATTGGCAATGACTTGACCACTGTCTGTGAGAGAAGCACAGGACGGAGTACCCAAAAGCTCTCTTGAGAGCTTTAACACTTCATACAAAACTCAGACCCTTCCCTTTCATTCAGAACATGAGATGCTCATCCCTTCTGGACATCTCCCTGGACCTTCCCTCAAAATGAGCTAACTATGTGTGAGCTGCTTCTGGTTATGGTTTACTTTGTATTTTTTTCTCATTACATTGTTATTATCATAGGGTGGGAGGTCCTATTGTCAAGACAGATTGCAATGTAGCTTTGAGATCATAAACTCTGCTTGGTAAGATTTCATTTGTATTTGCCTTTCTTTACACTTGGAGTTAAAAGAATACAATCTGATCTACAGTTATCTTGCTTTCATCTTTCCTTGTTCTGTTATCCCAGTTCAAGTTTAGACCTCTGCCTCAGATGTCTGTTCTGGGTGATTGACATAGTCACTTCTGAATGGACTAAATTACTGGCATCTTTCACTTTTCCTGTATAATAGTTTCTATTTAGTGATTCCTTCTCATGCAACAGAACTGTGAGGTAGCCTAAAGCCTAGGGAGGATGTCAGGTCTGGACACTTGAAATTATCATCATAGAGCTACGGAATTATGAGTGTAGAGCCTTACATATAGTCATTTTGAAGTTTTCATATGCTGTTTCATGTGACTTCTGTCATTTAAATCTTACAACAACTTTGTGAAGTAAGCATCTTGTTTGCCTACAGTGATTGTTTGAATTAGGTTCAAAATTAATTGTACAAAAGCCTGGGAGCACAAAAGTATTTTGTAGTGACTACAAAAGGCTGGAAAAGAAAGGCATAATTACTGGCCCCAATCACATGGTAATGTATCAAAGGCTGATTCCCAGCACTAGTAGTAATAACAGCTAATTCTTACTAAGTATTTCCTGTGTGCTGGGCACTGTTTTAAGCAATTTATATCTTTTGACAGACTTAGGGTACATTTGCCACCATAACAATTAGTTGATTGGATGATAGATATTGCTTCCAACCTCTTGCATTTTATTTTATTTATTTATTTAAGATGGAGTCTCACTCTGTCACCCAGGCTGGAGTGCAGTGGTGCCATCTCACCTCACTGCAGCCTCTGCTTCCCAGGTTCAAGTGATTCTCCTGCCTCAGCCTCCTGAGTAGCTGGGATTATAGGCACATGCCACCATTCCCGGCTAATTTTTGTGTTTTTAGTAGAGACGGGGTTTCACCATGCTGTTCAGGCTGGTCTCGAACTCCTGATCTGTGATCTGCCCGCCTCAGCCTCCCAAAAGTGCTGGGATTACAGGCATGAGCCACTGCTCCTGGCCTTGCATTTTAAAGGCAAAGAATGTGAAATAAGAAAAACAGCAGGCGGAGAACTAATCCCTGGGGCTCCACCTTTAACTAAAGGGCAGTGGAAAAAGTACAACAGGCCAAGGAAATGGAGCAGAATTGCAGCCGTGGCAAAACCGCATCTGGGAGAGTGTGTTGTCTGTGAATCAGTGAGAAAGAGGGATTCTAAAATAAATCCTTTACCCTACCTTTCCTTTAGTTGTCCAGACTGTGCTCTGCTCCTGGGCCTGGGTCTGGAGTTCCAATCCTGCTTCCCTGCCATCTAGCACACTGATACCCTCATTCAACCTTACAGAGAGTTGGAATGGTGCATTTCACTTTACTTGATACTTGAGACAAGACTAGAGTGTTGGAAGAAAATATTTTACTTAAAGAAAAAATAAATAAATATGCAGAAACAGCTTAGAAATAAAGGAGTTTCCAGAATATAGAATTACAAACCTGATTTAACCAAAGGCTAGCCAGAAATCAACTCAATAAGTACAGTTTATCGAGCCCTTCCGGTTGGTTCCTGCTGCCCACTTAGATGCCGTTTGGATGCTAAGTGACTTTTCTACTTTTAGGGAGATTCAGTTACCCCCAGAACTTGCTCTTACTTTCTCTTTGGGGGTATATTATATAAAGCCCCTCAGGTTAGCCCCTTAAGCCCAAGACTCTGTTTGTTCCTGCTCCCATGCTGTCCCCACACCCTTGGGTTCTGATTCCATCCCAGGCCCAGTACATGGCAAAAGTTCACCATCAAAGTTCTTCTTGCCCGTTACATGCAACTGTGTTTTATGCCATCTGGACCTGTCTTGCAATTTGATATTTGCACTTTCTGGGGTTCTCAGTGATGTGGGGATGCAACAGTGCACAAAACATTCATGGACATTTATTTCATTTGCATCAGTGGGACTTATATTTTGATTACATTCTGAATCAAAATATAATCATATTATGTAGTTGTCAGTGTAAGAATTTACTTAGGGGCTGGGCGTGGTGGCTCACGTCTGTAATCCCAGCACTCTGGGAGGCTGAAGTGGACGGATTACTTAAGGCCAGTGGTTTGAGACCAGCCTGGCCAACCTGGTGAAACTTCGTCTTTACTAAAAATGCAAAAGTTAACCTTGCACGGTGGTGCATGCCTGTAATCCCAACTACTTGAGAGGCTGAGATGTGAGAATCGCTTGAACCTAGGAGGCAGAGGTTGCAATGAGCCAAGGTCATGCCACTGCACTCTAACCTGGGTGACAGAGTAAGACCCCATCTCAAAAAAAAAAAAAGAATTTACTTAGGATAATATTGGAAGCAACTGGAAATAACCAGAGTACTCAACAATGAGTAAATTGTATTACTGATGATACATCGTGTGTTCATTAAAAATGTTTATATGGTTTATATTAATAGAAAATAAAGTATGTGTGTGTGTTTATGATTGTAAATAAGTCACTGCAAATAATCAACAGGGAGAGAAAGGTTAAAGTTCTTCAACTGTGCTAGAAAAAAACATAATGCAACATAATGTAAAAGAGTGGCTTAGGTTCTCTTCTGCTCTTCCGTATATTCACATGTGGGCTGCCAACTAAATGCCCCTTTTTCTAAACTTTGGTCTGAGGGATGCTTCTTATGCTATCTTTTAACTGTGTGTTGGCTAGGTTGCTTAAACTTTCTCTATATTCTTCATTTGTAAAAAGGAATTAATACTCAACATATCCCAAAGTTAAGGTGAGGATGTTTTTCTCAAAAAGATATCAGAAAAGAGGGAGTTGTCTTTCCATTAATTTCTTAAAGTGTTCTGTATTAGGGATGCTCTTGATTATTTTGATTAACAAAGAATTCTTTGGAGAAAACACATGAGCTTGAAATAACTACAGATAATGCCAGTTTGGGATGCTTATGGAGATCACTAAAACAGGTTAAAAAGAGGGAGAAAACAAATTGAACACACATTTGGTAATTATTTCTGGGGAAATGTTCTCAGAGGTGGAAGTATCGGATGTTGGATAAACTACCTTCATAAAGATGACTTTTATAGGTCATACATGCAGAAAGTGATATTCAGATCACTGCTAGAGAATGGATGCTGTAGGTTAGGATAGAATTTCTAGTTACAGCATCACACATTTAAAAATTGCTGTATCTCAAATAACAACACAGAACTGAAGATGCAAGATGAAGAGACTGTAGTGGTAGCAAAGATCCTTGTGACAAATTACCCATGAAAAGTTTGAACAAAATCATTTCCTGAAGTGTAAGTGAATGAAAACAAGCATTTATTTATTGTTTTAATGTATTATGTGATTTTTATATATACAAATTAACATCATAAGGAAAATATTATAAGGAGCCATTTGATTATTTCATCCATCCTGAAAACTTAAATATTCAATATGGTCAATAACTTTTTGCCCCATTGGAATTTATGAACTACCTAATAGTTATTTTAGAGTTGCCTTATGTTTAGGTATACCTGATATCTACCTGGTAGGGAGGTTTTAAGGATTAAATGAAACAGTTAATTGGGTGTCTACTATGTAGCAAGCATTATCAATGTAAGCTGTGGGTTAACAGGGACTGACAGAGACCTGCTATGAGATCTGCTTCCTGATCTTCTTTGATCTTTCCTTCCTATCACAGGCTGGGTTAGGGCACAGAAGAAACTGGCAGTTGAGAGTTTCTTAGAAAGTGATAGGGGAGGCTGGAGAGGTGAAAAGCATCTTGCTTGGCCCCTGGAAGACAGGAATCTCTAAACGTTAATTGTGACTTTTTGCCACTCAACCCCTTTTCTCTTCGTCCCCCCCTCCCACTCTAACCCCCAGTGCAGTTTGTAGTGCAGGGAACACATATCTTTTCCGTGCTGAGAGGGATGACACTCAGTAACTCAAGACAATGAGCTTAGCTAACTTTGTTCATCTGTTGGGTAGACCTAGGACAATTGTAGAGCTTTCGGGTGACTTTTAATTACCTCTTTATTACATGTGATGTTTCCAACATACAAACCTTTTATACTGTGTTTTTCAACAACCTTACCAGGAGGGTTGCATGTATACCCTTTATAAATTAAATTTCACTTTTGAGGTTTTCTTTTTTTTCCAAAACAGTGTATTAGGGTACAGAGCTGTGGCATGACTATCATTATTATGAGGTTTCGGTTTTTTATCTCTCTCCTCTCTGCTCACTTGGATTTATTTCACATAATATCTTCTTGGAATTCTGATTATCTCTGTAGATTAAGCTTGAACATTTAGACGTACCTTGTAATGGAGACAACAGACTAAAATACAAAAACTCAATTTTTATAGGCCTTAAATTGGCATTTTTTAAAAATGATCTGAGAACCAGACTGAAAAAGTAAATAAATTTGAGTTAGGAAAACTGATTTCTTGTTTACTGGAACTTGCTTGATGAAGGAAAAGTTATTTCACATAAGGAATTATTGTTGCCAGTTCCTTTGATAATCTTATTGTTTCCTACGTGGACCTTATAGTTTAAAAAAAGGTAACGATTAAACATAGGATGTTATGATAATAAAACTCGGTATCATGCAGTCAGTCTTGATTTGTGAAAAAGCTGTATTTCTAAAAATCTTTATTAGTTGGATAATAATAGTTAGCTTGCTTGCCTGTTTATACTACTTTATTTGAGATTTTTGAGAAGTACATTATATCAAAGAAAAATTTATTAGCAATAGTTGGTCATTTCCAAACCAAAGAGCCAAAGTGCTAGTGACTTTCAAGTCTGGAAATACATTGTGGATTTGAAATTTTGTTCCTGATAATTAGTGAGTAATAATTTGTTTCTCTTTAACCTTTGTTCTAAAATTTCTACTTGGGATTTTTAAAAATTCAGGAATGGTGAGACATAAAGACATAGAAATGACTGTTATGAAAGAAGTTTATACTCACCAATCCCTAGACACAGGCGGCCCAGTACATTCCACAGGGTCACACAGGGAAGCACCAGGTTGGCCAAGAGGGAGAGATGGGAGGTAGGGGATCATGACCCAGAGTCTTTATTGGTTTTTTTGCAGAAGGGAGTGGGCAAGGCAGGGTAGCCAAGCTGGGTATGTTTAAGATTGGCTAGTTTGAATGATTTTGGCAGAATTTTGGCTATAGCGATGGTCCCCAGTTGTCCAGGACCTGGGCCTGGGGTGATTACCTTGGTGTGTGAGAACTCCAGAGAGGAGATGGTCG
The DNA here is from genome assembly GCA_004027715.1 of Plecturocebus donacophilus. Classification (NCBI taxonomy): domain Eukaryota; kingdom Metazoa; phylum Chordata; class Mammalia; order Primates; family Pitheciidae; genus Plecturocebus; species Plecturocebus donacophilus. The sequence continues at coordinate 25,104 of PVKP010005414.1, forward strand.
GGGCCATGGCTCTGGATTGGTTGGTTTGTATATCACAGGCACGCTTGCAGAGGGGTCTTTTCTATATCTAGGAATTAGCCCTGGGAGGAGCAGTCTCTCGACAGCCAAGGCTCCAAGTGCCAGAGTATCAAGAATACGCAGAATAAGAGAGTAAATCAATACAAACAAAACAAAACAATTGAGGCTTTCAAAATGGCACTGCTAAGCAGGGGTGCTGTTTCTGTGCATGCTTTTAAGAGATGATGCTGTGAAAGACTAGAGAATATTAAGAAATTATTTATGAGCTTTATGTTTCGAAATGGTGTTTTAGGGGGTTAGTCAAAGAAAGGATTAACTAAAGCCTAATTTGGAAAACTTGAATTAAATAACTTGACCCATGTAAACTTCTCTCCGATGTGAAGATGGTCAGGGGTGGGGGAGGGGAGGAGGTCTGCAGTGGGTATGGGGCGCTTTCTGCTTTATCCCCCTAGCTTATGGAATGCCCACAGTTCTGCCTTGCTGCTTCACTTCTAGATCCATCTTCTGAATTCCAGGCATAAGAAAGGGGGAGAGCAAAAGGGGGCTTACTCCTTTTTCCTCCCCTTAGAAGGACTGGTCTTAGAAGGCTTGCCCACAGATTCAGCTTATATCTCATAGGGAATTGGTGATTCACAGATTGGTTAGTGTTTGTGTGAAGCCAACAAAGGTTGTCCTTTCTGCTGTTCAAACCAACTCTGAAAAAATAGCTCTTCTTTGAGAGGATTTTGAAAAGGAAAATGGGTAGTTTTATAAAAAGTATAATCATCCTAAAAGTCATGGTGATTGTAGTAACAATAATAAAACCTTGAGCTTTTATTATGTAATGGTTGCTACTCTGAGTGCTTTAGGTATTTGTTTCTATAGTTCATTTAGTCCTCAGAAAACCTCGTTATTATTCCTGGTTTTTTTCAGATGGAAATTGAGTCTCACAGAGGATAAATAACTTGCTAAAGGTAGCAATTGGAAAATGATGGAACCCAGATTAATAGCTGAGATGGTATGCTTTAACCACATGGTTATACTGATCTGTAATTTAAACATCTCTAGCTCAGAGATAAGGAAACTAAAGCTGGAAGGTTTTAAGGCATTGGCCCAAGGTCACACCGGTAGTCAGCACTGAGCTTCTGCTTCTGCGTTTATTTCCACTATCCCAGTATGCTTTCTCTAGGTACACTCTCATCAATATCCTCTTATATTTGGGCCAGCCTTCTTGACAGGTGGATATTTTTGGCTTGCTATGGTTCTGAATCCTGAAAATTATATTCTTTCTTTAGACTTCTTTTTCTTGTCAAGGAATCCCTCAGGAGGCACTTTAGCTTAGAGGTAGAGAGGGTGGACTTTAGAGCCACCGTGCCTGTGTTTGAATCCTGGTTGTGCCAGCTTTAGCCATGTGATCTGGACAAGTCACATACCTCTCTTGAGTTTTAGTAGTCTCATCTGTAAAATGGGTTAATCACAGTAGCTATCCCACAGGGCTGTTAGTAGAAGTAGATGAGTTAATATAATAAAACTGCTTAGTGTAGTGCCTGGCACCTAAGTAAACACTTTCAATTCTGATTATATTATTACTTGTCAGAAATCTTCTCCAAATTACACCTAATGCATTTTCCAGCACCTTGTTTGGCACTCAGTAAATGTATATGTAATGAATGAAAGCAACTGTGAAGTGGTTTGTATTGTCAGCCCATGCATCTCATACTGACTGGAAATATTAGGGTTGTAGAAGATTGGAATTTTCATGTTACTTTTAATATTTGTATTAATAGCCAATATCACTATTAAGGACCAATAATATTACAATATCTTACGCACCTTGTACTACTTTTCACCTCACTTCACTTTTCTCATGTATAAAACTATTTGTTTTTACATTTGGTGCTTTTACTGAGATTGTATTGAAAGGTATACATCCAAGGTACTATACATGATATAAAAGTTTTTGGCTTCATATTTAAAAATGGATGTTACTGTTTTTGAATCTTTTCATGTCACATTTCCAAGTAACAGCAATCACTCATTAAATATTAATTTAATCACAGGAACAAGATACGATCGTCAGTAAAATGACTTTAAATGGCAGCATCACTTAACAGTGAGATAAGGACTGGCAAAGCAGGATTTGTGTCATTCTGCGGCAGCTTTTGAACAATGTATTTGCCTTTGCCTTGTCCGTTAAAATCACACAAGAATTAAACCTTTTTAAAGAGAACCTACCCATCTCTTTCCCATGTGTCATTCTCGCATCAGAGAAAATGCTGCATAATACTGAGATGACAGCCCCACCTCTGATGTCACCCAGGATGGTACAATCCTCTCCAAGCCTTTGCTGGGCTTCCTGCTGCTGCACTGGGGGACATGGTTACATTAAAGCTAACTCCCGGCATCTCAATTATCTCCTTGGAAGTAGTTTTCACAAATATAAAAACGCCCTACGGTGGCTGTTTTCGGTAAGCTACCAAGGTAGAGAGCGGCAGAGGCAGACAGAGGGAGAGCAAGCGGGAGAACAGGCTGCTTCCGCCTTTGTGAGAGGGACTGAGGCAGCAGCTCCTCTCGGCTCGGGTTCCAAGTGCTCAAAGTGCTTCCATTTACATCACCGTGTGCAGTGCAGGGCAAAAGGGGCTGCCAGGAAATCTGAAACTAATTTGCTTCCAGTTGACTAGAACAGCATATTTTGAATTAGCTTGCTTCTTTTTAAGCTAACTTTTCTCAAGCGTTAAACTGATGAACTGGGCATTTTCTATGATCAATGGGTAACTGCTGGAGCTACAGTAATCTCTGTGAGTAACCTCTATTTGTAGGTCTATGCAGGGAAATATATTTTTATATATCTATTTCTTTTAAATGCTGCTGTGAAAGTATCCGTCTGTATTATTGACTGCTTTTGCTTACTAGTCTTGTCTTTTGAGCGTCCCAGTAGGAGACCCCTGGGGCTAGACCAGGTTCTGCTGAATCTAGACACAGAGGAGAGCATTTTGCATTTGTTCAGGGATGCCCACACCAACCATGCTTTAATTCCCAGTCATCAGAGAGATGCCACCTGCCCGCCGAATGCCTTTGCCCAGTACCTCACCTGGCTTTAACCTGAATGTTGATTTCAGCATGTGACATTGAGTTTTTCAAAATTTTTATTTTTATATAGAAAGCAGAATATTATTCTTACCTGTAATCTTACTTCCTTTCTTTTTTTTTTCCACCAGCTTTTCTGGGAACACACAATTCTGTCACCCTATGTCTGCTCCCTGTTTGTGATATATTATATAGACAGAAAGAGAGAAAACAGCCTACTCCTCCAGTTTTAGAAAGACATAATGTAGTGCTGGATGGGAATAGGGGAGGAGTTTCTCTTAAAGAGCTCAAATTGCTTTCCATCTGCGTGCCTGAAGTACAGCTTAGTATCTGAATAGCCTTGAAGGGAACAAGGTTAGCTCAAAGAATGCACCAAAATGTTCTAGAAACACGGTAGTTGAGGCAGAGGTAGAATCTCTACTGGAAGTTTATAACAGGTATCTCAGTTTACGCACAGGGATGTGTTTTCCCTGTTTGTTAAAAGTGTTGCTTTTATAGTAATTCAAGATTTATTTCTCTCTCACCATGGAAACTGACTTCCAACTCTCTGTAAAATTTGCATTTTTAGATATACTTGGGATAATTGTTTATGTCAGATTGTAGCCTGAATCCTTAGTGAAACTGTGGGTCTCCTATTGAGCATGAAAACTACTGGGTGCAAATGTGGATCAGCTGAGTTTGCTACACACTGGAGGCTGACTGAGGTTGCGTGTTTATTGCTGCATCTAACATAGACAGCGGTTTAAAGAAATCCACCGCTGTAGTTGATCATCACTGCTAAGAAGTCCAGCTGTTTGGCATTCATAATTATTTTTTTGAAGAATTTTATAGTTTTTTCAAACATCAAATTCTTAAATATCAAAATATTTCCTGCATATGTAAGAAACAGTTCATATTAATCTTACCATATCCGCATTAATTTTAGCAGAGGAAAGCTTGCTGTGAATGAGACTGTGGGGTTATTTAAAAGTTTAGTTTAAAGTTTTTTTTATTACTTTTAAAAATAAAAACCAAAGAGTCAGTAAAGACAGAGACATTTTATAATTGGATTTTAAAAGTATGGATTCCCTAACAGAAAGGAGAGTGGAAACTGGACAGAATGCGTAAAATCGGAGGGCATCTCTGGTTAGAAAGTAAAAGCCTGAAAGGAGAAGCATAAGAGTGGATGTAAAAACCAAAAGTCATGACAAAGAGAGGCAGACAAAAGTGGAGAACCCCAATGGTTGAAAAAAGGAAACCAACTTGGAATAACAGCGATTTTAAAGTTGAGCTCAAATTCAGTTCTTAACAGCTTGGTGTTTCTTCTCCGTAACAAGCAACAATGCTCTGCACAGTTGGAGAGACTTTGGTTTAAAATTAATGGGCTGTTCCCTGTCTCACTCATCATCCCTTTAGTATGCTGTGTGTGGTGCCACTCCTTAGCTCACAGAGCTTCCTCTGAAATTGACTGAATGGTAAACTAGTATCATTTCTCTAGGGATTCGAGCTGAATAAGAAAAACTGGGTTCTGAATCATTAGTATGTGAAATTTAGTTTGCCATAAGCACAACTGTAACTATTAATCACTTGGAGAAAGAGTGTCCAATTAATGGAATATTTTCTGTTCGTGTGCACGTTAAAAGGTTGTGTAGTGGTTGGCAGGCCTTTTCCTATTTTTTATTTTTTTCCAACACATAAACAACTTAAATATTTGTGTTTTTAGCATTTTCAGTGTCCAGACAATAGCCAGCATCCTGGACTACATACTGTAGCTTTCTCCAAAACGTCACTTTTCTTAGGGTGAAGAGAGTGTCTCACAATATAATGTATTTAGCTTATTCATTTAGTAAATTCTCATGACTCATATTCATTTTTCAGTTATTTTTATCATACCAAATTTATTTTCTATTGCTGGGTAAAATGGGTTAGACTATATCCTCGTTTTACTTTAATACAAATTTTACTATTGCATTGCAAATTTGAGTCATGTATCACTGTGTTGCTTGTGAAATTTACTGATTATTAAACATAAATACATTGATCATCATTACAGTTAAGGATTATAGTTAGGCCAGGCACAGTGGCTCACGCCTGTAAATCCCAGTACTTCGGGAGGCTGAGGAGGGCAGATCACAAGGTCAAGAGATCAAGACCATCCTGACCAACATGGTGAAACCTCGTCTCTACTAAAAACACAAAAATTAGCGAGGTATGGTGGTGTGCCTGTAGTCCCAGCTACTTGGGAGGCTGAGGCAGGAGATCCCCTTGAATCAGGGAGGTGGAGGTTGTAGCAAGTCGAGATTGTGCCACTGCACTCCAGCCTGGCGACAGAGTGAGACTCCATCTCAAAAAACAAAACAAAACAGGATTATAGTTACTTATAGATGAAATGCATTTGAGTTTTCTTTTTTTAACTCTATAAGGCTTGCTCTTTATATTTGTTTTGTAAATTAAGCATTTATCTTCTAACCTTACAGATTATGAAATGTCAGACCAAGAGGTCAAAGTGTTCACTCTTTCTCCTGCTCCCGTCTTTGGGACTGAATTCCTTTCCAACAAGTTAGGGGAGTGTGTTTTTAAGCTTGCTTCTGTAAATGTTCAAGTGTTACAATAACTTACTAATTTATAGTTTTCTTGTCATACTAACTGATAATATAAGTTTTAAGGTGTTTACTAAATGATACTTATTAGGGAACAGAAAACGCCAAATTATTGCATTTATGAACATCCAAAGTAGAAAGGAGGGAAAACAGATTTGTAGTGGCTAGGTTAGCTATAATTTATAAACGATTGAAAATCCGATAATCTGTAGTTATAGGAAATAAATCATAAGACCCTTAATGCACTCTCCATAGTACCTTATCAGACTGAATTTCCCCATACATTTCTATTTTACAAGCAATGTATCCAAAGATATGACCATTAAAACCTTGGAAAAATATTCTGGTTTTTAAAAATTGTACTTTACCCTTCTCTGAGCCCATTTATTTAAGCTCCAATGTAATTTTCTTAAGGCTGTGTGCAAATAGTAATGTATAGGTTTTGACTAATGGTCAAATTTGCATTTGCAGTTATTTTATGTTCTTTTTGTGTAAGTAGAGAGTCATGGGCCATTGATTGTGAGAAAAACTTACTATGAGCTATAAAATCAAGAAGGGGTCATGTTACAGTAGAGGCAATTCTCTTCCTTTCTTAGAAAGGGTTCTGGGGTACTTGCTAATTAGAGGGCAAACCCAGACCGAATGATCAAGTGTTTCTCTTTGCAGGAATGAGATTGTTTTCTTGGAACTTACTTAGTTGATGTCTATTTGATTGAACAGTTGGACCTTTGAGTTAGGAGGCAGGTAGTTGTGATTTCTTTTAAAATAAAAAAGTAGACATTAAATGTAGTCAGAATGACTTGTAGATATTGTTGTAGTTTTCGGAGCAGTGTTTCTCATCCTGTAACCTGTATATGAATCCTCTGAGATTCTTGTTAGAAACCAACAGGGTTTGGATTGGGAATGTCTGAGGTGGTGCCTGAGAGTCTGAATTTCTAACAAGCCTCCTTGGTGATATCTATGCTGCTTTTTCAAGGCCACACTGAGTAGAAAGGCTCTAGGGCAGCAGTTTTAATTAGTGCTTTCTGTGATGGTGGAAATGTTTTCTCCATTTGTATAGATAGATATAGATATATACAGATATCTATACAGATATATATACTCCACTATACAGATATAGAGGTGACTAGGGCAGAGGGGGTGAGGAGATGATGGGCATGGATGCTGGTCGAAGTAGAATGTCATGAGAGACGTGGCACCCCTTGCATGTAGCATTAAGGAACTACATTTTCAATTTTATTAAATTTTAATTAAATGTAAATATAAATAGCCTTATGTGGATATGGCTACCAAATTGGACAACATAGTGTTAGAGAGAAATCCACTGAGAAATTTATACTTAGTGGTAATAGCTCACGTAGGATCATGTTGAATTCTAGAACATACTGAGATTATCTCCACTGAAATTTACCACTGCTTGAACTTGGTTTGCGAGCAGACAGTATATATAGATGGAGTTGCTAGATTGTGAACTCCTTGATGACAGAGGCCAAGTTGGTTTTGTTTGTTGCTTTTTTCTCTAGTGTTTGACACATTCCTGGTGCAAAAGAAATGTCGGCTGAGTAAATGAGAGAATGAGCTGCTCTAATATCAGAAAGTACCCTACTGTTCCCTGAATCTTATTCAAACCTGGACTTAGAAGCAGTGGGTAGGACTTGGGTGACACTAACGTGAAGCATTTTGCTTATGCTTAAGGAGGCTGCTTTTTGTCTTCTGTCTTAAAGTTTTTGTTTGTTTGTTTGTTTGCTGAGACAGGGTCTTGCTGTGTTGTCTAGGCTGGAGGGCGGTGGCACAATCACAGTTCACTGCACCCTCAACCTCCCAGGCTCGAGCAGTCCTCTCACCTCAGCCTTTCAAGTGGCTGGTACCCCAGGCACACACCACCACGCCTGGCTAATTTTTAAAAAATTTTTTTGTAGAGATGGGGTCTCCCTATTTGCCCAAGATGGTCTTGAACTCCTGAGCTCATGCAATCGTCTTGCCTCAAGCTCTCAAAGGGTTGGGATTACAGGTGTTAGCCATGTCATCTGGCTTTCAACTTCTATTAATTGGTATCCAATAGGATACCAGTTACACATAGGATACCAATACGCATTCTTAATTGATTGATTCAACAAAAATATCCATTTTGCTAGGTAATTTTGTTATAGGCTCTGGGGATACAGTTGTAAAGAAAGCAAACAAAATTTTTGCCTTTTAGAGTTTATATTTTTGTAACAACAAAACAATACAAGACAAAACAAAAACCTTTTTCTAAAAATGGCATGACTGGTCCCAGGTTCTAGAAAATATATGTGTGTAGAACCCAGAATTAGAGCTTTCCTGAAGAACGTAGGCATAAATGTGCCTGTCATATAGTCTGGGGAAATCTATGTCCTGTTGCTGAGAATCCCTAATGAAAACTGTCGTATTTGCTTCAGATTTCAGCTTACAGTGACTGAGTCTATAGTAGACGTGGCAAATAGTTCTTGTATTTCATTTTTCTTGAACTATTGTCTTTTAAGAAGTTTGCTAAGCCGGAGTGGAAGAAAATCTGTTTCATTTACTGCTCCTCAAACAGGATAATTCTTAGACAGGCCATGGCTTTTCTGGAGCCAATCTTATGGAGCAGGCTTATTTTCTCACAATTTGAAGAAATTTCTTTCTATTCCATTTCATTTTATTACAGTTCTGTCCCCGTGTTTCAGAAACAGATCACTATTTGATATATAACCCAAAGCACTCCTTAAATTGATCCTGTTAACATTCAAATGTATCTCATTTCTTTCTCAATATATTAAATCAAAAGAAAAAAAAAAGTCTTTAAAAAAATCAGTAGGTTTATATGTCATTGCAGGAAAAGCATCTTTGCTAAACAACAGGAAACACAATTTGTTAGGAATCTGAACAGATACAGAAAGCAGCAGATAAAGTTCCTGAAAGAAAAGTATGACTTCTAATGTAGTATAAATAAATACCTCCGAAAAGTACACATATTTCACATGAGTATGAAAACTCTTCTTCCCTCTTCCCTCCTCCACATTCTACACTACATTTTCATTTCTTTAAGGGGAAAAGTACACACAGAACCCTTTATTAATTCACATTCTACTAGTGTGTGGTTTATATTTAGGTAAGTGCTAAGGTTCTTTTTTTATATTTAACAAGTCCCTAAGTCCCTTTGTCACACATACGAGACCAAATTCAGGCAGGACTAATTCAGGAAGGCCCACTGGAGGGGAAATATTTTCAGCTCGATTATTACATTAGTAATAGATGTAGACTGAAAGGGAAAGTGTTAACAAGTTCAGTGTAAGAGCTCACAGCAGTTGAAAGAGGCCCAGGAATGGCTTTGGTGGAAGCATATTGAAATTAGAGGGGGCTGGGGCAGAGGAGATGAGATGATGGTCATGGATGCTGGTGGAAGTAGTGTTGTGGGAGATGTGGCACCCTTGCATCTTTGTTCCTGTCTGTTCTGCCTTTGTTCTGGCTCTAGTACTCACCGTCTCTCACCTTCACTATTGCCAGAAGCCTGTGTGGTTATTTCTGAATCTATGCTCATACCCACTCTGCTACACATCCTTCACGTTCTACAGAGGCGATCTTTCTAACATGCCAAACAGACCTGTCATGCTGTGGAAATACTCAGTTTTGAATCCCCTATGTTTAGTACATAGCAGGTAGTCAATATTTGCTGAATGCATGAATGAATTTTGGAAACAATGGGCATTTAATAGGAAGTATCTATGGCCCTATTTTAAAAGGGAGAAACTTAAAAAATCTTAGAAGAACAATTTGATCTTTTTTAAAAAAATCATATTCGCACATAGTCCCAATTTTTAAACATAAGGAATAAACCAGACATTGTAAATAAAAGGTCAGGACTGTTACTCTGCAATATTTTTTGTGTTGTTAAAGACTGTCAAGTTGTAGTAAGTAATGCAGACAGCAAAAATAAACTGTCCATGAGGTGTGACAGAGGGTACCTTATTTGAAGGAAATATTTCTATTGTGCTGAATCCTTAGGGACATGATTATTAATGCTATTTCTATCCAGAAGCTACAACTGGAACACTTTTGGTTTTATTCTTTATTATATTTGATAACATTAATGCTCTTCGAAATGATGGTCTTGACTGGATACAGTAGTTCATGCCTGTAATCCCAGCACTTTGGGAGGCCAAGGTGGGAGGATCACTTGAGCCCACGAGGTCAAGACCAGACTGAGCAACATAGGGAAACCCCATCTTTACAAAAAAATTTTTTTAAAAAATTAGCTGGATGTGGTGGTACATACCTGTGGTTCCACCTACTCCAGAGGCTGAGGCTGGAGGATCACTTGAGCATGGGAAGAGGTTGAGGCTGCAGTGAGCTATGACTGCATCGCTGCACTCTAGCTGGGTGACAGAGTGAGACCCTATCTCAAAAAAGAGGAAAAGCAATGATGAATGATGGTCTCTCACAGTTCAATGTCCCTGAGTTTCTCCCAGGCTTTTACTTTTGAGAGACAGAAGACTAGAAATTAGAAATCTAGTTCTGACTTACAGGTCTGATACAGTACTTTATTGAACATCATTTTATTAACCTTAGTCAGATCATTTCGCCTCTCAGAACATTCGTTTTACCTGGTCTATGCCTGTTTTTAGTTAGAACAGTAAACATAGACCAGGAGAACCTACTCAAATATTTGATAGTAAAGCTAGCAATCTGACATGCAGGGCTTTGCCTCGCCCTTTCTCCCTCTTATCTGACCTCATTTTCTTTGACTAGTTGCCAAGTTGTTATATCAGACATCACAAGCGCTTGCCCACAGTTGTTGCATTTGCTGTGTCCCTGTCTGAGGGACATTTCAATGAAAACTATTAAAAATGGGGTGAACTAATTAATTTCTCTGAGGCCCCTTTTCTTGATATCTCTTGGTTACTTCTCTTGAGGCTAGGGTGTGTTTGTTTGTTTGTTTGTTTTTCAGAGGGCAATTGAAACTGTTAAAGCAAAGTGGACTCCCAACTGACTAAGTTTAACTTTTGTTCTCTTCGTTGAATGGATTTCACTGTAATATGTTTTGGTGTTGTTTATAAATATAGCTTCAGTGCTCACTATGATCAGTTTTCTTAAAACACTTAAAAATTGTTGCTTTTGGAAGCTTTCAGGTGTGAGTAACATTATGTTCATTTCTTTTGTATATTTACACTATATATGCCATATAGCAAAAGTCTTTTTGACATTTATTTGTACAGAGGAGAGGACTTTTTTTAAGAGTTGGTGAGCAAGGAAAGGCTCACCAAGGGGATTTGGTATAGGTCTTGAAATGTGAAAATAATCTGATTTATGTTGAAATGGGAAGAAAAAGTATGTCAGGTTGAGAAAAGAAGTTGAACAAAGGCAAAAGAGCATGTATATGTCTACTCATTCAGAATATATGTATCTTAAGCTTTTTTCCAGTGTGTGTTAGAATTAGAATAAATCTTTTTGGGGTATTCATGGGTTGCCGTCTCCTTCAGCTTAGAGGTGATAGTATCACATGTGAAAGGGAGTTGAAAGAGACTTGATTAGGAAAGATTGATTGGGATTGTAAAGGAAGAATTTAGCCACAGATGACGTGATCTGATATGTAGAATCCTAAGCAATCTACAAGTACGTTATTCTATGCTCCAAGTTAAGCAAGGTTGTGGGATATAAGATTCATCTACAGCAACAGATTATATTTCTATACACTGCTAATGAATGATCCAAAGACATTTAAAAAGCAGTATCAAAAGAAATAGAATCTTAGGGGAATAATTGAAAATGTGTTCAATTAAAATTATAAAAAATCGTGGCCAGGGGCAGTAGCTCACGCCTATAATCCCAGCACTTTAGGAGGCTGAGGTGGGTGGATCACGAGATCAGGAGATCAAGACCATCCTGGCTAACACAGTGAAAACCCATCTCTACTAAAAATACAGAAAATTAGCTGGGCATGTTGGCACATGCCTGTAGTCCCAGCTACTCTGGGAATTGCTGGAACCCAGGAGACAGAGGTTGCAGTGAGCTGAGATTACACCACTGCACTCCAGCCTGGGCAACAGAGTGAGACTACATCTAAAAAAAAAAAAATTATAAAAACAGTGTTGAAAGAAATTAAAGAAGATTGAATAAATGAAAAAAGCAGCCCATCATCATGGATCAAAAGATGTAATAGTAATACTCTTAAGAAGCCAATACTATATAGATTCAATGCAGCCCCTTATCAAAATCACAGCTGACAAGTTGATTCTGAAAGTCATGGGAAATTCAAGGGGCTCAGAGTGACCACAACAACATGGGAAGGAAGAAAAGAGCTGGAGGAGACTCACACCTCCAGATTTCACTTACTGCAAAGCTACGGTAGTGAAGCTATAGTGAAGACAGTGTTATTCTGGCATAAAGATAGGCATCTAGCCAGGTGTGGTGGCTCATGCCTGTAATCATAACACTTTGGAGGGCTGAGGCGGGGGGGATCACTTGGGCCTAGCGGTTCAAGACCAGCCTGGGCAACATAGTGAGACCCTGTCTCTTAAAAAAAATGAAAAATTATTCAGGCATGGCGGTGCATGCCTATAGCCCCAGCTACTCGGAAGGCTGAGGTGGGAGGATCACTTGAGTCCAGGAGGCGGGACTGCAGTTAGCCGTGATTGCACCACTGTGCTCCAGCCTGGGCAACAGAGTGAGATCCTGTCTTAAAAAAAAGGCATCTAGCTGAATGGAATTAAGAGTCTAGAAATAACCTGTATGTGCATGTTAATGTATGTATATGATTGATTTTTGACATGGGCACCAAAGCTTTTCTGTGGAGAAAGAATCGTCTTTTGAACAGACAGTGCTGGGACAACTGTATATCCACATGCAAAATAATGAAGCTGGATTTCTACTTCACATCAGATGCAAAAATTAATTCACAGTGGATGAGAGCTCAGTGTAGTGGCTATGCTGTAAAACTCTTAGAAGACAACGAAAACGTAATCTTTGTGGTCTCGGTTTAGACAGTGACTTGCTGCATATGATACAACAAGGACAAGAGAGCAAAGGAAAAATAGATACTTTGAATTTCAGCAAAAACAAAAACTTTTGTGCTTCAAAAGACACTATCAATTAAGTGAAAAATGACGACTCACAGAATGGGAGAAAACATTTGCGAAGTATATATCTAATAAAGAACTTAGGTCCAGAATATATGAAGAACTCTTACAACTCAGTAGTAAAAAGACAAATAATTCAGCCATCAGCTGGGCATGTCTGTAAAAAAGTTTCACAAATGGCCAAAAAACACATGACAAGGCGCTCAACATAAGTTGTCATTGGGGAAATGCAAATGAAAATCACAGTGAGATACCACTTCTGGGATGTCTGTAACAATAAACAGTAATAGAATCTTAGACATTACTTGCAGGAATGTAAAATAGTACAGTCGCTTTGGAAAACTGTTCAGCACTTTCCTAAAATATTAGACATAGATTTACTATATGATCCAGAAATTTTAGTCCTAGGTATATACAGAGGAGAATCAAAAATGTGTTTAGATCAGATGCAGTGGTTCAGGTCTGTAATGTCAGCACTTTAGGAGGCTGAGGCAGGTGTATCCTTTGAGCCTAGGAGTTTGAGACCAACTAGGCAACATGGTAGAACACCATCTCTGCAATAAAAATAAAAATTAGCTGGGCAAGGTGGTGCTTGACTGTAGTCCCAGCTACTCATGAGGCTGAGGTGGTAGAATGGCTTGAGCCCAGGAGGTCAAGGCTGCAGTTAGCCATGATCGTGCCACTGTACTCCAGCCTGGGTGACAGAGTGAGACTCTGTCTCAAAGGGAAAAAAAAGAAATAAAAGAAAAATTATAGTTAGATCCTGAAACTTATATGCACATTTTTTTATTCATAGCAGCCAACAAGTGGAAACAACTCTAATATCTCATCAACTGATGAATGGCCAAAGAAAAGACTGTTCCCACATGATGAAATATTTGGCAATAATAAGGAATGAAGTTCTCAGCCAGGCTCAGTGGCACGTACCTGTAGTCCAGCTACTTGTGAGGCTGAAGAAGGAGGTTTGCTTGAGACCAGGAGTTTGAGACCAGCCTGGGAACCATAGAGAGACCCTGTCTCTCTCTCTTTATATATAAAGCAATAAAATAAAAGGAAAGAAGTTCTGATACATGATACGACATGAATATACCTTGACAACCTTGTGCTAAATGAAAGAAGTCAAACTCAAAATGCCATATATCATATGATTGCATTTATATGAAGTGTCCAGAATAGACAATTCTATAGGGACAGAACGTATATTGGTGGTTACCAGGAGCCGAGAAAAGTTGAAATGGGGAGTGGCTGCTTATGGACACAGGGTTTCTTTTTGGGAGTGATAAAAATGTTCTGGAATTAGATAGTGGTGATAATTCTACAATTTTGTGAATATACTAAAAACGACTGAATCTTAAAAGGTGGAGAAATGAAAAGACCTATTGCATTCTTTACTGAAAAAAATAAAATGCCAATATTCCACCCTAGGAAGAAGGGTCTTTGTTGTTTTTAGCTATCTTGTTTTTCAAATCAGTGTTTGAAAAGTTGCTTCCTCTTCAGATGTAAGCAAGCTACATTTTATTAGTTCGGTCCTTTGGAAGGTATTATAAATACTATCATAGAGAATTGCTTCTTAGATTCCATCAATACTTGATTCAAATTTCATTTTAAAAATATATTTTAGGCCAGGCATGGTGGCTCATGCCTGTAATCCCAAGGCCAAGGCAGGAGGATCATTTGAGGCCAGGAGTTTGAAACTAGCCTGGGCAAGATAGTGAGACCTTTTCTCTACAAAAAATAAAAACGTTGGCTGGGCAGGATGGTGCGCACTGGTGGTCCCAGCTACCCGAGACGCTGGAGTGGGAGGATCACTTGAGCTGAGGAGTTTGAGGCTGCAGTGAGCTATGATCGCACTACTGCACTCCAGTCAGGGTGAGAGAGTAAGATCCTATCTCTAAAAAACAAAAAAGAAGTGTATATATTTCAAATTATTTTACAAAATGGAATATAAAACAACATACACTCTCAGATGTATTGCTATTTAACACGCTGGGGGAGACTATGTTAACTGATGTTTCTAAGTTACCTCATTTAGTGCATGCCTTGGAAACCAAGTCTTTTTTTTTTTTCTAGATGGAGTCTCGCTCTGTCACCCAGGCTGAAGTACAGTGGCGCAATCTCAGCTCACTGCAACCTCCACCTTCTGGGTTCAAACGATTCTCATGCCTCAGCTTCCCAGGTAGCTGGGATTATAGGCGGAATCAAGTCTTTTAAGCCATTTCAGTGTATATATTCAGACATGTATCAAATATTCCACTAAATAGGAAGGTTATAGCTCCGCAGTGGTTTAAAAATGGTAACAATGGCCAGGTGCGGTGGCTCACATCTGTAATTCCAGCACTTTGGGAGGCCAAGGTGGGCAGATGATGAGGTAAAGAGATCGAGACCATACTTGCCAACATGGTAAAACCCCATCTCTACTAAAAATACAAAAATTAGCTGGGTGTGGTGATACGTGCCTGTAGTCCCGGCTACTCGGGAGGCTGAGGCAGAAGAATTGCTTGAACCCTGGAGGTGGAGGTTGCCGTGAGCTGAGATCTTGCCACTGCACTTCAGCCTCGTGACAGAGCAAGAGTCCGTCTCAAAAAATAAAAATGAATGAATGAATAAATAAATAAATAAAAATGGTAACAACTAATGTCCTCTTTCATAAAGTAAAAGTGAGTACACTGTACTTCCAGCTTAGATGAGGGTTTTCATGATACAAAGTAACCAAAATTAAGTTCAGAGGAAGACTGGATACTGAGGCTGATAGGACTACAGCTGTCATCTGTAAACCCCCAATTTAAATTTTTGGTTTATCAGAATGTCCCCATTTTCAGTTCTCACTATCATTTTAACAAGGAATTGTTATAAATTTGATTTATATACTAATTAAATACTGTTTTCTTTACTTCTTTTTTTTTTTTTTTATTTTATTTTTTTTTTATTACATTTTAGGTTTTGGGGTACATGTGAAGAACATACAATATTGTTGCATAGGTACACACGTGGCAGTGTAATTTATTGCCTTCCTCCCCTTCACCTATATCTGGCATTTCTCCCCATGCTATCTCCCCACACCTCCCCACCCCTCACTGTCCCTCCCCCCCCACTGTCCCTCCCCTATTTCCCCCCAACATACCCCAGCGTATAGTGCTCCCCTCCCTGTGTTCATGTGTTCTCATTGTATATTAGGGTTCTTCCTAAGATGCCATTAAAATTTTATGCAGGTCTTACTAATATGTAGAACCTGAAATGTTGAAGTCTTGGAAACAGAAATTTGAATGGTGGTTACCAGGGACTGGGAGGTGGTGGGATTGGGGAGATGTTGGTCAAAGGATCCAAATTACAGATAGGTAGGAGGAATAAATTCAGGAGTCTGTTGTAGAATGTGGTGACTATAGTTAATAACAATGTGTTATATACTTGGAAATTGCTACAAGAGTAAGTAGATTTTAAATGTTTTCACTACAAGCAAAAAATTTGAGGTAAAATACTGATATGTTATTAATCAGCTTGATTTAGCTATTCTACAAATGTATACATATATTAAACATCATGTTGTATACCACATATAAACTTTATATATGTGAACATATATATGTAAACTTTTATCAATTGAGAAAATAAATGAATAAAATGAGAAAAATGAATTTTATGTAGTTGGGATCCTGGAAATCTTTCTTAACACAGTAAGTTTCTTATTCCATGTTAGCTTCATTCTTATTTTTCTGGGATGGTTTAAAAGCATCCCCCCCCGCCCACACACACATGCAGAAACCCAACAATGAAGGGGAGACTTCTGGCAGAAAAAATATTGACTGAGTTTAAATAGATCATAAGTGTTTTGCAGAGGCTCTGTTTCAGAGATTGCACGGCACAGATATTATTGACTGGAACATAGGGCTCTTTAGTGTTATGCCCAATAGAAATATTTTAGTTGCTGTTTTATGAGTGGTATTTGGAAGGTGGTACATATCCTTATTTTAATTCCTTTTTGCATATGAAGCAACTGAGTTAGTGAATCCTCATGTATGGCACATAAGAAGCAAAGTTAAATATGGCAGGTGTCATTAGATTGCCTTCTATGCTGAAAGTTTTGTGGTTATACTCACGTAAGCTAAGTAGAAGAGATCACTGCAGTGTCATGAGAAGTATGTATTACAGGATGGTGGGAGGACAGATAGAATGAAATAATCAAATTAATAAGTATTATTGAGTGCTTGATCTACATGAATATGCATTGTGATCTCCTGGGGCCTGTCTTTCTGCAACAAATCATGTGTCCCTTGTGTTCTCTTCACAGGTGATCATGGAGGAAGCACTTTACTCCCACCAAATGTCACAAATGAATTTCCAGAATATGGGACCATGGAGGAAGGTGGAGAAGGCCTAAGGCCTTCTCTGGAGTTTGATGGTGAGACTCTGCCATGCCACCCACAAGAGCAGCAGGGTGTCCAGCCTCTTACTGGCTGCCACTCTGGGCTCGACAGTGTTACAGAAGGACCAAAAGATGTCAGAGAGGGCTCCTCTCAAAGTCACCTCAAGGAACAAAGTTTACAGCCCATTGACTCTTTGATTTCAGCTCTGAAAGCCACCGAAGCCAGAATCATTTCCGGAACATTACAGGCTACAAAGGTACTGGACCAAGATGCTGTTTCTAGTTTTTCAGTTCAGCAGGTGGAAAAAGAGCTGGACACTGCCAGTCATAAAACACAGAGAACCAACAAACTGCTCCCTGCTGGCCAAAAAAAGTCACCAGAAATACCTCCTTCAGCTGAAGTAACGACAGAGGAAAGTTTTTATTTGAGCATCCAGAAGGATCTGACCGCACTGTTAACTGGAGACACTCAGGCAGAGCTTTCCCAGATAATGAATAATGGGAGGAAAGGGGCCCTGAGTGTGCAGGAGCCAGCTTGTCCTGTGACCTCCCTGGGGAGCTCAGCAGTGACCTACCACTCCGCAGGCAGTGTTGGTTTCTTGAAAGAGCAGAGGTCTGCTCTTGGGAGAGAGCACCCAGGGGGATGTGATCGAAGCAGCTCCATGGGACGCCCAGGCCGGGTCAAACACGTGGAATTTCAAGGAGTAGAGATACTGTGGACAGGAGGAGATAAGAGAGAGAGCCAGCATCCTGTAGATTTTGAGACATCACTGCAAAGAACAGCCTCTCCTGAATACAAAGAGTTTTCGAAAGTGCCACACCATCTCATCTCATCAGCTGGTTTGTGTAATTCAAGTAGTTTAACTGAGAATGTTTGGGATGAATCCTCGAAAGCTTCTTCAAAGAGGCCTGGCACAAGCTCGGGGACATTCTTCCCTGTGCATCTTGATGAGAGTGGAGAGGATGAGGTCTTCCTAAAAGAAAACAAACAGCATCTTGAGAAGAAGCCTGAACCAGAGAGATACAAGGAAAGGTGAGTGCCCAGAGTAGCCCTGCTGTCTGAGATGCCTAGAACATATAGAAAACCATTATCCTGTGCTCCACATGAGAACTCAATCACAATACACTGTGTCCTTGTTATCATAGAGTATAAGAGAAGTTACTGTAAGCTAGGTTCTTCTAAGCTAAGATTCCTTCTAAGCTTCTCAGATATTAAAGTGATCTTGTTATAAAGTCATCCATTAGGCATGGACCAGAGAAACAGTTTCTGAAAAGACTGTGAACACTAAACTGTGAATTCTTTTCTGACATTTCTTAACATTTGACAGATTTCAAGTTTCCCAACATCAAGGTAACTGTAATACCACACTATAGTCTTTAATGATATGAAAAGATTTGGACTATTTTGACTTGCCCTATGTAGCTGTTACCTTCAACTTCGGCGTTTCTTCTGGGTATAACACCAATGCCTTCAGTCCAGCCTACATACATATATGTACACAGAGGTTCTGGGTTTGGGCCCACTCAATTTCCTACGTTTGTTTATTTATTTATTTTTACAGAGACAGGTCTTGTTCCATGTCTTGGGTTGTGGTACACTGGTGTGATCATGGCTCACTGCAGCCTTGACCTCCAAGGCTCAAGAGACCCTCTCACCTCAGCCCTCTGAGTAGCTGGGACTACAGGTGTGTGCCATCACACCCAGCTAACGTTTGTACTCTTTGTAGAGATGGGGTCCCACTATGTTGCCCGGGCGGTCTCAAACTCCTGGCTTCAAGTGATCCTCCCACCTTAGCCTCCCTAAGTGGTGGGATTACAGGTGTGAGCCACTGTGCCCGGCCCTTCCTATGTTTAGAAATGACATCTCAGGGCATGAGAAGGAGACTTTCTAATTCAGTTGTTCGCTGGTATTCACGTGGGAATTTCTTCTTTGCATAAGTAGCATATATTTCGATTTATGACCTTTGTTATTATTATACTTTAAGTTCTGGGATACATGTGCAAAATGTGCAGGTTTGTTACATAGGTATACATGTGCCCTGGTGGTTTGCTGCACCCAGGAACCCGTCATCTACATTAGGTATTTCTCCTGATGCTATCCCTTCCTTTGCCCCCCACCCACCGACAGGCCTCAGTGTGTGATGTTTACTTCCTGTGCCCATATGTTCTCATTGTTCAACTCCCACTTATGAGATTTATGGCCTTTATAAGTGAAACATGGTGTTATGTGGTATTTTCTGGTTTTTCTCTGGATTTCTGACATCTACACCAGCCTAGACCCTGGATAAATGGGAGACATGACCCATCTTTGTTCACCCCCTTTGATCGTAGTCATTTGTTGTGTACTGTCCTTTTAATTTGTACCATCTTTTCTTCTGTCCATCCTCATGACACCATATTTTATAGTTTATATGAGAGAACATCTGTGTCAAGGCTGAGGGTTGTTTTTTGTTTTCTTGTTCGGTGTAAGGAAGTGCCTTTTCCTCTGCAGTTAACAAACCCACTGGGAGTGCTGCTCCTTTGGGATCACCAGCAGGATCCTTCCCCCTCCCCTCCCCAACCCATTAGCTCTCTAGACATCCCTCCAAAGCACCCTTGATATGTGGCATGTGGTTCCGTGTTTATATTCCCCCTGGAAAATACATTGCTGTTCAGATTAATAATTCATTCCGCTTTTCTTTGCACAAATATTTTTCGGTTGTCTCCTATGTCCTGACACTGCAAGATGCTGGGCATAAAGGAATGTTCAAAATAGATGTGGCTCACGGTCACTGTCCTCACGGAATTTACCGCTGACGATAAACATTGATCACATAAACCTGCTAATAGGTATAGGATCACAAACTGTGCTAGGCTTTGTGAAGGCAAACAACAGAGACCTACTAGAAATAATAATTTGGATGGAAGGGAGGGGCCAGCTCGATTGATGGCATGGGCAAAGCTTTTTTGTGGAAATGGAAATTACACTGAGACGTGAGGAAGGCGTAAGAGTTTGCCAGGCAGAGAGGGGGTAGGAAGAATGTTCCAGGTAGAGGGCACAGCATATGCACAGGAGGCTGCTGTGCTCCCTGACTAGTGTGTGCTTCCTGCAGATGTGTAAAGCCAAGGCCCATGCCAGGTTTAAAGATTTGAAACTCCACCAGTGTGGCTGATGCCTGAAGAGCAGGAGAGGCCAGGCGCAGTGGCTCACACCTGTAATTCCAGCACTTTGGAAGGCCGAGGCAGGTGGATCACCTGAGGTCAGGAGGTCAAGACCAGCCTGGCCAACATGGTGAAACTCTGTGTCTACTAAAAATACAAAAATTAGCTAGGCATTATGGCGTATGCCTGTAATCCCAGCTACTTAGGAGGCTGAGGCAGGAGAATTGCTTGAACCTGGGAGGCGGAAGCTGCAATGAGCCGAGATTGCACCAGCGCACCCCAGCCTGAGCAAAAGAGTTAGTTAAAAAAAAAAGCAGGGGAGAAAGTGGGGTGCAGGGAGTGTGGAGAGGTGGGGAGGAGCATCATTTTAGGAATGGTCCAGTTTATTCCAAGTGCAGTGGGAAGCCATAAAGAGTGTAGCATTTTGTCCATGGGTGACCTTCAGTATTTAAAAACAACAAACTAGCTGCAGTGTTGAATGTGGATTCCAGTAATACCTGGGAACGTGGATGACTTATGAGATGATTAATAGATAATTCCTATTTCTATTTTATTCCTATCTGTAGGAATCTGAGGCTCAGAGACGTTAAGTAAAGTTGCTTCAAGTGATATAGCTAGTAATTGAGACAACCAAAATTCAGCTTCTGGTTTTTCTAACTCTTGACCTTTTGCTCTTAACTAGTGATCTATCTCCCAGGTTTTTAATTTTACTTAGTTATCCTAATGTTCATTTTTAATATTCAAAAAACATGCTGCATATTAATTGTTCACCTTTGTGTGCCAAAATTAATGCCCCCCCACCCCCCTCCCCGTATATTGATTTTTGAGCTGTTTCTAATCTCTCAAGGTGTTGGTTAGCCTTGCTTCTCTTAGCTTTTGTTAGGCCGTTCATTGGTTAATTTTGGATCTGAAATCTCTCTGCAGTGCTGTGTTGTTGTCAGCAGGGGGCAGCTCTTGGCTTCTGTTGTAGTCACCTGCTTGAGAGCATTTGGCCTTATTTAAATCAGAAGGTGTTAATAAACTGATGAAAGTTTAGTGTATTTTTTACTGAAATTTTGCCGTATCAAGTTTACATGATATATTTATCTGCTTTTGTTATAATTAGGAATGCTGGTATTTAGCAAATCATCTGAATCTGTACAGTAGGCTAAAATGAGAATTGAATATTTTCTTCATATATTCATTGGACCAGATGTATTCACACATTAGCAAACTAGTTTGAAACTTTATTAAATTTATAGTGTCTTAGCCACGTGCATGCTGAGAATTTTTCAACCTGATTATGCTTTGTAGCTTCCTTCCCAAATATATTAAGATATAAGTCAATTAATACAAGAGTTAGATCTCTAGAATGTTGTCCTTTTCATATAGTTAAAGGGGGAAAAATAAAGAGATTAACCTAATATTGGAATTCTTCACTCTTATTTACTTTTCAGGATCACTGAACAGGAGGAGCAGGTTAAGGGGGAAGATGAAGACATCTTTGGGCCTGGATATACGGAGGACTCCACGGATGTGTACAGCTCCCAGTTTGAAACCATTTTGGACAACACTTCTTTATACTACAGTGCGGAGTCCTTGGAGACGTTATACTCAGAGCCTGATAGCTATTTTAGCTTTGAAATGCCCCTCACTCCAATGATACAACAGCGCATTAAAGAAGGTGGTCAGTTCTTGGAGAGGACATCAGGGGGAGGACATCAGGATGTCCTGAGTGTGTCAGCAGATGGTGGAATCGTGATGAGCTATGCTAGTGGGGTCACCAATGGGCTGAATGATGCCAGCGACTCCATCTACATGAAAGGCACCCCAGAGATTGCCTTCTGGGGAAGGTACTGGTCTCATTCTCATTAATTTCATGCTGGTGGTTTTTGTAGGATTGCTTCTTTGAGAAATCTGAGTGTGGAATATATTTTTAAATCATTTGGTCAGTTTCTGTGGATATAAGCAAATGATGTGAGTAAAAAGTAATTTGAGTTTTAGGGCAGGCAGGACACACCTTAGTGGTTTGTCAACTTGGCAAACTGATCATTCTAGTCTGTGGTATTTCCTGGATGGCTATATATAAAATTGGATACCAAACAAACATTTGGGGATGATGAGTAAGGTATCAGCTCTGATGATGGCAGTGATGTGGTGCTGTGAAAACACTGAGAGATTGTAGCTTTAGTCTGGCACTGAGGGTGGTTGATGACTTTAAGCAAGTTATTTAATTAGCTCAGAGATTCCTTAATTGGAAACTAAAGTGTTGGACTATATAGTCAGCAAAGTCTCTTCCAGCCCTTTGAGAGGTCCTGTTCTGTCTTCCTGTTCCTGAGATGTTGAAGGAAGGATCTGATTAGACAGATGCTTTGGAGAGCTAATATCTTGGTCTAAGCTCCGTGTTTGTTTTCTCTCTCTACTTTTAGATTTTAGTCTCTCTGGGAGCTAAAATGACAAATTATGTACATTGTATGCACCATGCCTGTCATTTGGGGATTCCACTTCTATTTATGGGTTATTCAGCATTTCATTTCTTCGTGCTCGTCATCCTCAGGTTATCTACCTGTGACAATTTTATGAATTTTGTTCTGATATATTTGTGTGTGTTTGTGTGTGTGTGTGTATGTGTAGCTGGTTGGTGGAGTTAAATGGTGATAAACTATTTTAAAGCTGTTTAAAGCTATGTGAAATAATGCCAGTGCTTTCCTATTCATATTACAGGTTTTCAATGAACCTCTCTTTTTGAGCAGTCTGCCCTGTGGTGAGCATTTCCTATAACCAGTTTGTAAGTTTATAGTTGATTGGATGGGCAAATTCAGGATTGGCACCTTGTGACATTGTAGCTATGCATTTCTTTGTGAAAATGGATTGTGGATATTGGTTGTCTTACTGGGTCATGGTGAGAATAAAAAGAACAAGGTGTCCAAACCACAAGACTTTGGTCTGAATTACTTGGGCAAGCCACTTATTTTCTCTGAAACTTGATTTATTTATTTGCAAAATGGGGTTAATGATCCAGTGTGTTGTGAGGCCATGAGATTTTAAGGGTTAATAGAGACCAAAGCACATCACACAGGACATGGTACGAAGCAGAGCCTGGTAAATGTGTGCATATGAACTGGTTGCCTGGTTAGTCCACATCTAGACTTCCTGTATCTGTGAGATCAGAGTGTCTCTCAATGGAAGAGTCCTGGAGAGGGAGGCATCCCTGAAAACAATGTCCCTGAGAGGGGGTGCCCCTCAATAGAGGGTCCCACCTTAATCTTCCCCTTTCACCGTCATCTCGGAGAACTGCAAATTGTGATAAAATGCTGTAGAACAGGTATGCATATAATTTCACTGAAGTTCCACTCAATGTTCTAGGGTGAGTGGAAGTTGTTTATATTAAGACCAAACATGGTAAACATCCCAAAATTGAAAGCTGAAGAGTTTTGGGCTGAGAGGCTTCACTGCAGAAGCCACAGGGAGTGGATGTAAGTGAAGCCAAGAGATGAACACTAGTGAAGGAATTGGGTGAAAGGTTTATTAAATGTGTGGCTTGTGCACTTAGAGCACTTAGAACAGGAGGTTGTCATCATTTGGGCCAGCATGAGTGCCAGTCCTGAGGATGGACAGATTTAAATAGTTTGGAGAGTATATTGGAGTAGGCTATAGTATTTTAGCATCTCAGATTTAGACAGTGGTGTCCTTCAGGCCGTGTTGAGATAAAGTTTCAGCTGTGTCACCTGCATTGTCAAACCAGGAGATCTTGTCTAGTGATAAAGGACCACATTCTAGTGCTAAGTAACAAGTACCTTGGAGATGCGCCAGCCCGCCTCTCCCTCAGCCTGCGCACTCCTCCTATACAACTCCTGACTGGTGGTCACCCTACCTTTTCCTGAGCCCTGCCCGTGGCTTGGACAGACCAGCTTGGCAGGACCCCCCATTTTGTATTCTTTGAGGTTGGCATATGATAATAAGTGGTTATACGTTGAGGAAGTTTTATTTTGTGATGTATGTCTCTATTCAAGGTTAAAAGATAGGGCAGGTTTAATGATCCTAAGAAATTTTAAGGAAACTGGAAAACTTATATTTTTCTTTACCCCTTCTGCCTTCCTGGGTGATTTGGGGAAGCTGCAGTCACAGAAGAATTGTGTTAGTATTTTGGGTTGTAGAATTATCACATTTTACTACTTGAAGGGGCCTCAGATAGCCTTTTTTAGTACTACAGAATCTGTATTCCAGTTTTGTGGGATATATTACCCAAAGCTACGTGACTTTCTTGTGAAAGATACTGTACTAGAATTCAAGTTGTCTGGTTCCTAAGCCAGATTCATTCACTATTCTAGGCGCCAGGTCTCTTATATTGTTATTCCTCTTTTGATCTGATTTCTCTCATGCCATGTCTCCATAAGTCAGAAGTCTGAGATGGTCTGTTTCCAAGAAAATAAGTCCTAAATGTAGAACTGCTGCTTCTTGTTGGTGGTGGTGGTGTATGCGTTCAATTTGAGGGAAAATTTACCAGGTCAATAATAAACACATTTCCATAAATTTTTAAATCGATCAATGAGCTGGCCTTTTAAAATTTCATCTGCATTAAAACATCCTTCTGCAGAGGTAAGGAAGTAGACATCAAGGTATTAAGCCTATCCCTCAGCCAAGTACCAAGGGTCCAAGTGTTGGAATTAAAGGAAAATAAAAAATCCAATTGTAGTAATATATTTGCAAAAGAAAAGTGATAAGTAAAAGAAGTGCCCATGCCTGCCATTCCATCTGCATTCACTGGCCTCCCCTGCTTCCTTGCTAGTGGTGGGGGTCTGATCATATTGGGTAAAGTGAGCTCTTGGAAAGGCTCAAAAGAAAAGGAGTAAGACTAATGAATTCTTCCTTGATCATGCCTCCTTGATATTTTGTAGACATATCCAAGGAAATTCAGTATTGATTTTAATGTATACAGTGTTAGTTGTTAGCTCGTAAAAAATATTATTACTTTAGCTAGTCTCTAAACATAATTGTGTGTCCTAGGTAGCCCATAGGTTTATTTATTTGGTAAACACATGATGCTTAGTTCTCACAATGAGCTAGGAGGAAGAAAGAAACTATTAGTGTTCTAATTTTCCAAATAAGGAAACTGAAGTACAGAGAGGTTAAGTAAGTTGCTCAAGGTCACACAGATGGATGGTAAGTGACATACTCAGCCCTCAAACACAGGCAGGCAGGCTCCAGAGCCTGTGCTCTTACTGAACTATGCTGAACTGGACCAAGTTATAATGATTTCATGGTAGATCTTAGAACAAGACCAGATATCTTAAACAAAACAAAAATGTATTTGCTTTGGTATTGGCTAGATTTACTTTTAAATCCTTTTCTGTTTCAAGATGTGTCTTTACTTTGTCATTAAAGGTTATTTCAGTGGCAATATTCAATGGTTATTTGTTTTGAACACAGGATGACATTGTTCTTGGCTGCATTGCTTCTTTAAAGAAAGAGGCAAGAGATTGGGAAGGGTGATTGGGGTGTTGTGGCACTTGATTCTTCTCTCTCTCCAGAACACCTTCCAATCTTGGGCTTAGCCATCCTTTGATGGCCAGAGGGACATTGTTCTTCCCTGTTACTCTCTGTTAGAATGCTTGTTCCTAGGTACCACAAGGAAAAATTAAGATACAGACAAAAAGTTCTCTTAGCAAGGCAGTTTTCCTTTCTGCAGAACAAGCATTCTGTCCCTAACACTCTCTCTACTCAAGTCAAAGAAGAAAATATTCCAAATCTGTAATATTCTAGTATCCAGTTGAGAAAGACATATTTTTTTTGAGTGCCTGTCTATTTGTCTTTAAAAGTATTATATACCTTTGTGACATCAAGCACCTCACTCTCAGTAAGGTGAAAAAGCCTCTTAAAATCCTGGAATAAATCTGGACAGGAATATTAGGTTGACACAAAAGTAATTATGATTTTTGTCATGACTTTCAGTGCTGAAACTGCAATTACTTTTGCACTAACCTATTAAATTCTCCCAGATGCTCTGCCTGCCTGTTGACCAGTGAGCCACATGTCAGCCAGAAACAGCTCAGCTTGAACGTGGAACACAGTATTTTAATAAAGAAGCAATCAGGAGCATCCCCTCCCTGTGTGGTCCAGCTTCGTGGCACTCAGGCTGACTCAGGTTCAGCGGTGCTGTGTGAAGTCCTGTCACATGGCTCCAAAATTAGAAAGGATAATTAGAGACTTAGAGTTATACTCGTTTCAATGGGTTCCTTTGTGTCTGGGTGCTTCTCGCTCACTGGCTTACCCGCAGATGACCACAACTTCAATCAGTAAGTTCTTAAGGCACAAATGTTGTCACTGTGACCATTAACAGAGTTAAATATTGTCCATTTCCATTGAGCTTGGGTTTGGACAGGAGAAAAAGAAATAGCAAATACAGTGACATGATAGGAACTTGTTTTTAGGTTCTCTAAAATATAGGAAGCTGCTTTTTGAAATAACCTTTGTAGTGTGATAGATCTATTTTGTATCTCAGCTTCCTAGTTTTTCTTTCAGAGCTTGCTCAGGATACCAACGGGTACAGCAGAACAGGTGAATTACATCTGTGTGCGGCTGATCTGCCTGAGGGAAGCGCTTCAGTCTGTCTTCAGCCCACTCTGAATTTGACATTTGTGGGGATTTTTTTTGCCTTGCTCTTATTTCTTTCTCCCCCTTCTCAAATAGAATGCAGTGTTTGGAAATTATTCTCTTTCTTCCCCAGTTTTTCTCTAATGTTTGTTCACTTTGGAAGAATTCATGCAAAATAAGAAGTAGAAATTTGTTGAAATGCAATTTGAAAAATTGTTTCAACATCCCAGTTTAAACTTGAAGTCACTTTATTATAATATGTAAATGTTAAAATAATAAATTAAAATAATGTGACATTAGTGAAGCTAGTTACAGAGAATAGCATTTGGATGTTGTGAAATTAGAACGATCTGGCTGCCCACAGAGCTCCCGGCTTGTCTTCTGCCATTAGTGGTGGGAAGCTCGACTGCCCGATGGGTTCATGAGCAGGTTGCTGTTGCTCCAGTAATCTCTTCAATCCTTTTCTTTTACATTTTAAGTTTGTTTGGTCAAAAAAGAGGTTCTCCTTTTTCTCTTTCTGGCTTCTTTCCAAAGTAGGTATAATGGTGTTTTTCTTTTTCTTTTTTTTTTTTGAGACAGAGTCTCTCTGTCACCCAGGCTGGAGTACAATGGTGTGATCAAAGCTCACTGCAACCTCTGCCTCCCAAGTTCAAGTGATTTTCCTGCCCCAGCCTCCTGAGTAGCCAGGATTACAGGCGCATGCCACCACACCTGGCTAATTTTTGTATTTTCAATAGAGACAGGGTTTCTGTTGGTCAGGCTGGTCTCCCACTCCTTACCTTGTGGTCCACCTGCCTTGGCCTCCCAAAGTGCTGGGATTACAGGCATGAGCTACTGCACTTGGCCGATTTTTTTTTTTAACTATGAAGGAATTTCTGCTCATTGAGGCTGGTTAGGGGCTCTTCTAGGTTTCAGAGCCAGTTATTCCTGGTTTCAAATTGTCTCACTTTGTAGATATGTAATTATGAATAAATACATAAAATCTGAGACTTCTTCCTAGTGTAACATGAAACTAATAATACGTATCTTGTAAAGGAAGAAAGAACAAACAAGATTAATCAGATGAAACAAAAATGAAGAAAAGAAAGTCAAGTGCCCTAACAATGTCTGGTATACAATAGGCACTAATTAAATACAAATGAATATCAACAACAATAGTAACCTGAAGAAAAGTTATCCTGCCTCCCAGCCACGGACAGAACCCCTGTATTGGACACTTACTATGCGGCTTCCTTAGAAGTCACTCTTTTTCTATGAAGCACAGTGCACTGTGGTAGGCAGAATAAACTTAGAGAGCTGAGACAGAAAACAGGAGGTAAAGCCATCCTTTTTCCTGGCAGCTTGATCTCAGGCAGGTCTTTTCATTCATGGAAATTCTGATTTCTTATTGATAAGATCAAAATAGCCTTATCAAACAATTTACAATGCTGTTGTAAGACTTTGCTAAGTTATAGTTTGTGGATATTTATTTTAAACCTATCATGGATTTCATAGTAGTCTGAGTAAGAGTCTAAGGAATAATAAGAAAACAGATAAGAAACAGCCTGGTAAAAAGAAAGATGCAAGGATTTGATGAATGTTTGACTCTAGGACACGTGGGGCTGAGTCAAAATGATTATGAGAGTTAAGCATGGGTGACTGGTTGGAGCAAGAAACCCTCCACCAGAGTTGGGGGAAGCAGCAGGGTTGATAGGAACACCTAGTGGGATCAGATTTAAAGAGGTTGAATTGGAGGAGAGAGGGTTATTTGTGTAGGGCTGGTGGGAATATGGGACTGAAGGTCACTAGAGAAACTTTGCAGTCACCCTTGTAGACATGAGACTTGCAGCTGAGAGCATGAGAAAGCTCTCAAGGGCAAGGAGTGGGCTGAGGATGGGACTGTGAGGGGCTTACACACAGGAGCACTTAGGTCGTGCTTATGTATCCTTCTAATGCCATCTCTGTAAAAAGTGTGCCCTCTAAGGTCAGTTTCCCGGCAGCTCTTCTGTGCTTTTTCCCTTCTCCAACAGTGGGTCGATTGTTAGGGAGCTCAGGATGGAAGCTAAGTGCACTGGTCACTGATTGTTCTTTTAGCCCCCTTCAGACAGCTCTGGCCTTGGTGGTCTTGTTTCCTCCCTGTCTGTTTGGTGCATCTTTTATAAATTAGTGATGACTTCAGGAAATGGTCCTGGATTTGAAATAGCTATTCCTGGAGACATTCTAATTCTGTGGTTTAAACCTTAAACAAACCAAAGTAATTCCCTGCATATTGGTGGATATCGGTGTGAAGAGCATAGTGGGGTGCCTGTTATTTGGATGATCTTTGATCAAAGAGCGACATCAAATGATAAAGGACATTGGAGGTATAAGTGATTACAAGGAGAATCATAGGTCTAAATAAAAACTGGAATGGTGGTTAATACTTTAATTGATCCAGATGCAGTAAAATATTGTACAATAATATTTTATTCATATATCAGTACAATATTTAACTTTTAAAGGAAGTGATAACATTCATCTCAGCAGAGGTCACTTAATACCATATTTGCAACACTAGATGTTATCCATTGAGCCTTGGTTTGGGGAGGAAAGGGAGGAGAGAAGACTGGGACTTTCCCCAAGTAAATTGTTCTCTCAAGGTGTTTTACATAGGAGTACCAATTTGCCTGAACTCAAAATGCACTTGTTTACAGTACTTTAATCTTCTTTTTCACTTTATAAGCTCTCCATAGACTGAAATACAGAGCTACAGGCAAACCTCATTTTATTGCACTTTGCTTTGTTGCTCTTTGAAGATACTCTTTTTTTAATTCAAATTACAGATTTGTGGCAACCCTGCCTCAAACAAGTCTGTTGGTGCCATTTTTTCAATAGCAGGTGCTCACTTTGTGTCTGTGTCACATTTTAGTAATTATCTCAATATTTCAGACTTTTTTTTATTATTGTTATATCTGTTATGGTGACCTGTGGTCAGAGATCTTTGATGTTACTATTGTCATTGTTTTGGGGCATCACAAACCATGCTCATGTAACACGACAAACCTTATTAATAAGTTTTTTGTGTTCTGACTGCTCCACCAAACCAGCTGCTTCCCCTCTCGCTGCCTTTCTTCAGGCTTCCCTATTCCCTGAGACACACAATATTGAGATTAGGACAGTTAATAACCCTGCATGGCCTCTTAATGTTCAAGTGAAAGGAAGAGTCTCATGTCTCTCACTTTAAATAAAAATCAAGAAAGCATTAAACTTAATGAGGAAGGTGTGTTGAAAGCCAAAATACCCCGAAAGCTAGACCTCTTGCACAAAATGGCCAAGCTGTGAATGCAATGAAAAGTTCTTGAAGGAAATTAAAAGTGCTACTTTATTGAACACATGTATAATAAGAAAGAGAAATGCCTTATTTCTGATATAGAGAAAGTTTTAATGGTCTAGACAGAAGATCAAATCAGCCACAACATTTCCTTAAGCCAAAGCTAAAGCAAGGCTGTAACTCTCTTCAATTCTGTGAAAGCTGAGAGAGGTGTGGGAGCTGCAGCCGAAAAGTTGGAAGCTAGCAGAGGTTTGTTTATGAGGTTTAACGTAAAAATACTAGGTGAAGCAACAAGTACTGATATAGAAGCTGCAGCAAGTTATCCAAAAGATCTAGCTCAGATCATTGATAAAGGTAGCTACACTAAACAACAAATTTTCAATGGTGACAAAACAGCCTTCTATTGGGAAAAGATGCTATCTAGGACTTTGTTAGCTAGAGATTAGGAGTCATTCCCTTTTCTTAAAGCTTGAAAGGACAGGCTGACTCTTGTTAGGAGCTAATGTAGTTGGTAACACTAAGTTGAAGCTCATGCTCATTTGCAATTCTGAAAATCCTATGGCTCTTCAGATTAATGCTTAAATCTACTCTGTCTGTGCTCTAGAAATGGAACTACAAAGGCTAGATGACAACACATCTGCTGACAGCATGGCTTACTCACTATTTTAAGCCCACTGTTGAGACCTACTGCTTAGGGGGGAAAAAACAGATATCTTTCAAAATATTACTGCTACTCATCAACAAGACACATGTTCACCTGGGAGTTCTGATGGAGATGTACAAGGAGACTGATGTTTTCATGCCTGCTAATACAATATCCATTCTGCTTACCATGGATCAGGAGTAATTTTGACTTTAAAGTCTTTTTGAAGGAATAGATTGTGTAAGGCTGTAGCTACTATAGATAGTGATTCCTCTGATGGGTCTGGGCAAAGTCAGTTGAAAACCTTCTAGAAAGGATTCACCACTCCAGATGCCATTAAGAACATCTGTGATTTGTGGGAGGAGGAGGTTAAAATATCAACACGAGCAGGAATTTGGATGTTGATTCCAGCCTTCATGGATGACGGAGAGGTTTGAAACTTCCAGTAGAGGAAATAACTGCAGATGTGGTGGAAATAGTAAGAAAACGAGAAGTGGAGCCTTAAGATGTGGCTGAATTGCTGCAGTGTCATGATAAAACTTTAGTAGATGAGGAGTTGCTTCTTATGCATGAATAAAGAAGTGGTTTCTTGAGACGGAGTCTACTCCTGATGAAAATGCTATGAAACTCGTTGAGATGACTACAAAGGATTTGGAATATTTCATAGACTTAGTTGATAAAGCAGTGGTAAGGTTTGAGAGAACCGACTTGAATTTTGAAAAAACAGTTCTGTGGTGGGTAAAAGACTATCAAGCAGCCTCACACGTTTGTGAAAAGAAGAGTCCATTGATGGAGCAAACTTCATTTGTCTTATTTTCAGAAATTGCCACAGTTGCCTCAACCTTCTGCAACCACCACCACCACAGTGATCAGTCAGCAGCCATCAACATTGAGGCAAGTCCCTCCATCAGCAAAAAGATTAGGATTTGCTGAATACTCAGATGATCATTAGCATTTTTTAGCAATAAAGTTTGTTTTTGAATGAAGGTATGTACACTGTAGTTTTTAGACATAATGCTATTGCACACTGAGTAGACTACAGTGTAAACCTAACTCTTACAGGCACCAGAAAATCCAGAAATGTGTATGACTGTCTCTATTGTGATACTTGCTTTATTGTAGCATTCTGGACTAGAACCAGCAATATCTCCAAGGTATGTCTGTGTATTGGATTGGCTCAAGCTTGTTAGCAGAGCCTTCATTTTTAGTACTTGAGACAGACAGTGGCCATGGTGCAAGGGAAGGTAAATATGTTTCTCATGAATGCTAATGAGGATTAATATTATACTCTATCCTGTCTACTGTTAGATAAATGCGTCCATTTCCTAATTCCTATACCTCATATGCTCTGTCTTATGCCTGTGCCTGAAGCTGTATTTGCAGGTATTCTACTGGTCTCTGAATCTAAAATTATGAAAGGAAAGTCTTGTAAATCACACACACTGAACTCCTTAGATTTTCTGATGTTTTACTCACCATCTTGCCACCCAACAGCATTCACCTGGGAGCTTATTAGAAATCCAGAATCCCTGGCCCCACCCTGACCTACTACATTTGAATCTGAATTTTAACAAGAGGTCCAAGTGGTTTACATTCACATGGAACTTTGAAAAGCACTGGTCTACAACAGTGGTCCATGGACCAAACCTTTGGACCAAACCATGGACCACAAAAGTTTGGTCCATGGACCAAACTTTTTGAGTATTAAAGCTGTAGTACAGTGGTTCTCAAACTTGATTGTACATTAGAATAATGTGGGGAGCTCTGTAAGCTTCTCATCTCCACTCTTCACCATCAGAGATTCTATTTGTTCAAGTGGCACCTGGACAGTGATAGCTTTAAAAGCTTCCCAGGTGATTCTGATGTGCAGCTTAGGTTCTCAACCCCTTGCTATTCCCAGGTGTGGTCCTCAGACTAATAGACATCACCTGGACCTGATTAGAAACGTGTCTCTCAGACATCACCCTGGACCTACTCAATAAAAATTTTCATTTTAACGATTTCCCAGGTGATCCATGAACACTTGAAAGTTTGAGAGGCATTTACTGGAAGTTGCTTAGAGGCAGAACACAAAGTCGAGACAGTCCCTGTTCTCAGGGGGAGTGGGCCTGTAAAAGGTAACTCTGCTTTTGGAGGGGAGGATTCTCCTAACAGAGGTTTGTAAAAGTGAGTGCTCCTGGCTGTGAACCTGGAAATGATTTCTTGTGTTGTCTTTGGTGTGGTGGTGATAGGGAGTCCATCAAAACTATACCAGTAGGGATTGATTGACTTTCCTGCTTAGAAAACAGTATGGTTTGGTGATGAAGAGTGTGGGTTCTTAAGTCAGACTGCTTTGGTTCAAATTGTAGTCAATTCTCTCTCTAAATCCCAAAGTCTTTATCTGGGAAAAAGGGTAATAATTTACTGGCACTTAATGAATACTTAATAAATGTTGGCTGTTATTATCAGTAATAACAGTCCTTGAAATATTGTCTTTAAAACTTCTTCAGAGTCACCTAGTATGAATGGACTGTGGTAAAATCGACTTGAGATGTTCTTTGTCTGTAATAATAATTCTAAGAGCCTTCCATTCCTTGACTGTGAGGAGGTTTAATGATAGTTTCTTTTACTGTCTTTATGATTACTTGGAAGTCCCACCTCAAGGCAAACAAGGTGACATTTTCTTGTCAAGAGTAATATTATAGTCTTTAGTATAGAGAAAACAAGATGTACTGAATAGTTACTATTGTGAAACAATCATAAAAAGTTCATTATTCGTAGTTGGCATTTACTTAGCAACTATTTTAGGATGTAGCATGTAATATTATACTTAGCTACAGGCCTTCCCTTCTAGTAGGCCATGGTCTTCTCTAGTTCTAAGTTTTGGGACTCAGAGAACCCCTGGCACAATGGCCATTGCATATTGGGCACTCGGTTTTTGTTGAAAGAAGAACTTAATGAGCAGCTGCTCTACAGTAGATATTAAGGTGTCTCCCAAACAGGCAGATCAGATAACTTCAGAAATAACTCGTGTAGAGCATGGAGGGCCAAGGCTGTACGGTTCTGAGGTGGAGGCTACTTGCATCGTGGGGTGTAACGGAGGCCCTTATGGGAGTGCTGCCTTTTCAGGTGGGCTGTGAAGGATGAGTTGGATATGTGTAAAGGGTTGTGGGTGGCGTGGAGCAGGGTGACTTACCAGATAGAAGGAGCTAAACCGTGGCAGAAGTAGCAGAAGCTGCTTGGATCTGGGGACTTGAGAGTTGAGAGTAAAGGGAATCGTTAACCTCTTTGCCTCCTGTTCTGTTAATTGTCCAGACCGAACAGGTGTTGCTGCACTCCAAGAGGTTGTAGCCATTATGCAGTTGGCTTTCTAAAGCTTCTGTAACATTTTAGGCATACCAAACAGTGAAGACAATAATAAACACCTGTGATCTCATCATCTCTCTTAGGAAATAAAAACATTTCAGATGAATTGAAAACTCCTTTCCTCTTTTTGGCTCTGGGTCCCATTCCTCTCTTTCCTTCCTGAGGTGGCGAAGTAACCACGAGCTGTTGATATTTATCATTCCTATAGAGATGTGCATCTATAATCATTATACAGTGTTATTCTACATGTTTTTCAACTTCATATACATGCTATCTTTTTGCCTTTTGTGAAACTGGCTATTGTATCTGGATTCTTTCATAGGTGCAGGTTGCCTTTTCCCAGCAGTGGTGGCTGCTTTTTTTTAGTACATATCTGTATTTTTAGATTGCTCCTTTCTGTCTTTACATTTTTTTCCTCAATGTTTGAAATTCATTCCTATTGACTCAGCCCTAGTTTTAGTTTAATTGCTGTAAAGTATTCATTATATGAACACATTATAGTCTGTTTTCATTTTTCTATTTATGGGCATTTTGATTATCTTGTTATGTCAAACAGCATGGCAGTGTGCACATAGCCTTCATGTGGCTTTTTGCGCATACATGGAATAACTTCTCCAGGCTGGGCATATGTTTAGGAATAAAATTACTGCATGCTAAGTATAATCATTTTCTGGTGAACCAGAACATTCTTAAAAGGACATGTTACATGTTCTTCAAGTGTATAATTTTTACTTCTGTTTAGAAAATATTTTTTAGTCTTTTAAATCTCCACATCATCATAATCCCCATATCCCAACAGAAATAGCAGGGGCTCAAGGAAAAGCATGGAAAAAAAACTGAAGTAAGGCTGGTTTCCTTTCGCTGTTAGAGGCTGATGCACACTCTGCCATCCATTGGTTAGGTCTGGCAGCCACGGCTTCCAGTGGATCCCAGCTCCTGCTGTCTGTCCCTGGTTGTCCAGATGCTTCTATGGCAGTTGTTGCCTGTGTCTGACAGCTGTGAGTGTTGCCTGGCCACTTACATGTCTGAAGCAGGCTTTGGAGAACAGGACAATAAATATGTTCACATCCATGAGCAGAAAAAAACAAAACTAGAAATGAAAATGGAAAAACACAAATTATATAAGATAAAGTGTGAATTTAACAGCTGAATTGTATATAATGTAAATAACTGAAATCTATTCTGTTGTCTCTTTCAGTCATTTATTTAGGACCAGACTGTGTGTGCTGTAGGAAATTGCAGTCTGTAATAATTCTTCAGAAAACTAAAGTGCTATTAAATCAAAACAGTGCCGAAGTTACTTTGTTTGGAACGATGCTGGACAAATGTCTCCTTTCCCTTAAACGGCAACCACTCCAAATAAACTTAGGCTGTTGCCTTTTCTGCCTGCTGTCAGCTTGCCTTCTGGTTCTTAAAGAGTTAAACTGGAGATTTGTGAGGTCATGTGTGATTTCATTGGGTCTGGACTTTTGAAGCAGGTCTCTTGGAGGGAAGCTGTGTTGAGAGAGGAGACTGGGAAGAGGGGGACGTCCTACTTCAACTTCTTTCAAGTTCGTTTCCCTGAGCCCCTGAGGGATCCAGTGGCATTCTGGGAGAATGTCACTGCAGAGTCAGTGTGTAGCAGTTTGTACTTGCAACAGAAGCAGCTTTAGAAGTACATTAAAAGAGCCCTTCGGGAAGATGAAAGTTTGCTGAGCAGATGGAATGGGAGAAGGCTCTTCAATTTGTGACAAAATTATGGGCAGACTATTTGCTGACGGAGGTAACTGGAATTTGGTTTATTGTCTTTGTTTGGTCCTAGGCAGTGCTGGATTACGTATAATTATAATTATGGAAACTTTTTTGGATTTGAGAATATATGATTTCAAATGAAAATCATTGTAAGCAGATCTTAGGGCAAGACTTAGGAACATGATCCTATGTTAGTTTCTAAATAACGATGACAAATGAATAGGATATTTATTACAGGGTCTACAATGTATGGGCAAAATGAGATTTTTCCCTAATGAAGTTGTGCTGCTCTTTGAGGTGCTTAGACATAGCTTGGTGTTCCTAGACTGCATGTGGACTCCAGCAACCCTTTGTGAAACCTCATCCAGGCTTTGGAAGGTCACTGATTTGAGCTTGGTCATATAGTGGAGTTGGCAATGACTGCCGCACAAGGCTATCATTCTTATTCTGTTTATCACTGCTCTGAAAGTAAAGTTGGCTGTGTGTTAGTACAAAAAGGTGATTCATCCTAGAATTCAGCGTTATGCCTGAAACTTCAAAGGCTAGCCAGTTATCTAATGAAAAGGACATAGGGAGTTTTTTGTTCCCCTGGAGCTGAGGGAATTTCAGCCTCAAAGTTTCTTTCTGGAAAAGTTTCTGTTTTCACACTCAACAGCAGGGGATAAGTGAGGTTAATAATGCTGAAGAAGGGGAAGTGAGCCCAGTCCACTGATACTATGTTTATTTTTGAGATGCCGGGGGTTGAAGGATAATTAGTGACCATCCAAAACCCGGGAAGAACTTCAGTGCTTGAACTTCCAGGATGGTCACTGATGATAACAGGCATATTTGTGAGTACTAATTGGTAAAATTGGCATTTCTTGCCTTGATCACAGATTACAAGTTCTTATTTCCAGTATTTTATGCCAGTTGTCTTGCTAGCCCATAGGTATAACAATTTTGCCTCTTCTGTTTGGACATTTTGGTCCATAACTTTAATAAGAAACTACAGAGAATACTTGAGGGGGAAAAAGGCCATGAAACATATTTTATGAAAGGCCTAAGCAAAGTGGATGTGATTCTGACTTAGGAGTCATTGGCTCATAGGCTTAAGTTTTACTCCTTAAAGATTGGCCTCTAGCAAGTTGAACCACTTGCTGAAGCTCAGCTTCTTCATGTATAAAATAGCAATAACAGTATCTGACATGAGAGGTGGTGGCTGTGAGGATTAACTAGGGTGTACTTCATGGGAAACAATTACTATAGTTCCTTCTGCTCTAAAAAAGCTCAGTAAACGTTATTGATCATTGGCTGTTACAGCATTTCAATTGTGCTTCCTCATGTCAGGCACCTGAGAACTTAGATGTTAGAGCATGATGGTGATAAATTTGAAGTTGTGAGCGAGCTCACACTGTAAACACATCAGGGCTTCCTTGTGGCCAGGTTCCAGGGTAGCCCCTCTGTTCTCATCTCCCAGTCAGTTGAGCATGTCTCAAATGTAGCCTTTAGTTGCAGCAGGGGCTGAGAGAGGAAAATGGATAGATAGTCGTAAGTCGGTCAGCAGTTTGTGAAAACATCTATGTGCTCTTGCCACTGTGGAGGTCGTGTCAGTTTCATCATAAATATGGGGAACAGCATTGTGAACACATGTACTCCATAGGCAGCCTGTGACCCACTCAAGAAAGGACTAGTGTCTGAGTTCTTTCATAGGGGCAGGTTGCCTTTGCTCAGCAGCAGTGGCTGCATTTTTAGAATGTGTATTTCTAGATTATCCCTTT
Source organism: Plecturocebus donacophilus (assembly GCA_004027715.1). NCBI lineage: Eukaryota > Metazoa > Chordata > Mammalia > Primates > Pitheciidae > Plecturocebus > Plecturocebus donacophilus. The sequence goes on from PVKP010005414.1 coordinate 62,682, forward strand.
CGGCCTTTATACTCTAAGAGTTGGTAGCTGTGCAGCTATGTGAAAGCCACTTAGCTTCTCTGAGTGCCTGTTTCCTGGTCTATTACTTGTGGATAATATTTTTACTCCATGGTTGTTGAGATTAAATGAGATAAAAATATGTGAAAATGCCTAACAGAATAATTATTAAAGACTTTTTTTTCTGCCTGAAAAATGGCTCAATTTCTTCGGTTACAGTCAAGGGAAATTTTTTGTAAAATTTGTAAATAAGAATCTTGTTATATTTTATAAGCGTCTTTTGTTTAGTTCAGTGTTTCTAAAGCTTTTGTTTAAAACAGTTTTCTTGTGTGATTAGTTTACATCATCTGATGTTAGTTTCTTTTTGCCTTCAACACTTTCCAGTGTAGGCTATAATTCTTATGGCTTTTAGATTTCATTTTGATCTAGTTTTCAAAAATACTGTGAAAGGAATATGATGCCAATGGTAAAAGTTCAATTTGAAGTTCCTTTGGTCCCATTCCCCAGAAGGGACCTCCACCGTCAGTTTCTAGTCTGTCCTTGCAAGGCAGAATCTGCATAGCTCTTTAGTACCTGATTTGAAACTGTCTTGTTGGTGCGAAAGTACAGATGTGGTACGGAAAGTTCTGTTGGGCTTGCCAGCTCCCTGTGCAGCTCGATCCCTCCCTGCAGTTCCGTGGCACAGTGTCTGGAATGTCTGGAGCTCCCTTGATAGGAACCGCCTGCACAGCTGGATTGTGTCACCAAGAGCCGAATGTGCTTGACAGGTCTAGCTCTAGCCATGCTGTTGTAGGGTGTGTGATTAACCCAGAGTTCCTGTAGGGGAGTGAAGAGCCTGCCCCTCAGCAGAGGGCTGTCTGAACCTGCTCTATAATCCCGACCTGGAGTTCTGGGGAGGCAGAGCCTGCCTTGGGGTCCAGCAGGGATTTTAGTCATTGTGTAGCTGGCTGGAGGCTGTGATTCAGTCAGCCCTTTGGTCTGCTGTTATATTTGGCTTTTTGTCATGAATAACATTGGGTGGAGGTAGAGTAGAAGGTACTGAATATGGAGTTGGAAGATGAAGGCTCAACTTCCAGCCTTGTTGTTTACCAGCTGTGACTTTGGGTAAGACTTCTTTGGTCCTCGGTTTCTTTACTTGCAAAATGGGACTTTTGTGAGGATGAAATAAAATAACACATGGGAAAGTGCTAGATAGACTGCAGAGTGCTCTGTGAATTTTTTTGGTTTGTTTGTCTTATTGGATATTCAAAGGACAGTGGCTTATTCCTCTTACCTGTTAAGGTAGAATCAACTGTTGATGCTTCAGAGACCAAGAAACAGTTGAAACTGTCTGATGTTTTGCTGTCCTTGCACTTTGTCTCGCCTTTGTGATCTTCTGTCCCCTCTGTTCTTGAATGCTCCTAGTATGCATAAGAACCTGTGTTCAGAAGGGAGAGGGGCAGTAGAGTTTCTGTGTCCAGAATGTTCTTAAGTAAGTCACTCCCTTTTGTTGATTCAGCTGGTCCTTTATTGAGGCCCTGCCTTTCAGCATGGGGAACCCTGAGAACCTTGGTTGGTCCAACTCTGCTATTGATGGTGAGACTGGGGAAGAGTTGCATCCTCTCATGACCCCTCAGTTTGCCCATTTGCAGAAGGGATTGGGCTAAAATACTTTTTTGTGTATGGGGAGGAGAGATAGTGATTATCTTTCCTTTTCTACTTTTTCTCTACCTTACTATATTCATTGTCTTACTGGACAATTTTTGCTTCCTTCTAAATAACTTAGGACAGTTGTCTTAGAAAAGACAGGACACATAAGCAATGAAGCTGAACATCAAGCTGAGATGCCATGTTGACTTCTGAGACCAAAATGAGTGAAAATCTCTTAAGGGTGACAGGGTGTTAAGGGTGAGTATTAAATGGTCTTGCCTATAATCTCCTGACCTTGACATCACTTTGTTTTGTCGTCATCCAAAGCTGATCATATTCGATCAAGGCTTCTGGGTCTCAGATCCATTGTTAAAGGAGCTGTGAATACTTGAAGGGAGCAAGAGGGAAAGGACGTCATAGCAGCTGGTAGCTGAAATGGAGATGCCATCGTGAGGAGACATGGAGAATGAATAATTCTTTTAGCTTGAGGCAATAATCCCTTTGAGACAGGGGAGGAGCCTTTGCCAGGCTGTGTGGGAGATGTTTGCATTGCTGTGGTTCTGGCTTTCAATGCCTTTCATCCATCCTGGTTTTCTCAAGGTCTTTATTATCTATCTTGCTGAACAGAGGAGTACATCTATCCTGTGTGGACATTTTAGTCTGTCTTTCCCATGGCAAGACTGAATTCCTAGATGACAATAATAGGAAAATGTTTGTATTTCTTCAGGATTTTGCTGCCGAAAAGATAAACAAGAGGAGTTAAATCTATCTCTGCAGCTTGCTAACCAGAAGGCTTATTAATAGCCCTAGTAGTGGGGGACAGTCACTAGCTGCTGGAATTTGTGCATCTAGGAAGTCCCTTGGGGAACTATCGGCTGGGCCAAGTGTTGCAGACCCATGGAAGATGTCCTTCTGGATGAAACAGTTGACCTTAGACATTAGGAGAGTCATAGTTTCAAAAGACAAGGTAAAAGGAAAGAGAATCCACCTCAGATTGATTGCACAAGATCAGTTGCAATATATGGGATGGCTGATAGTAGATTGGTAATTACTGTAACACCTCCAAATGATATCTGGCCTCATAGGAGCACGTAGCCTATGAATGCTGTTGCCAGAGTTGTGAGTAGGAGAATAATGCTGATATTTCAGGTTTCTAGATATGTAAATAATGTGTAGTGTAAACCTCGGCCAATGTATGAGAAGAGGCAGATGAAAAATACTGAAGTGCCGTTAGCATGAAAATAGTGGACCATTCAGCCGTAGTTTACATCTCGGATATAGAAATGTTAGATGGCGCGGGAAGATCAATGAATAAGTAATTGTGTGTGACTGTAGTTCTCTGTTTTAGACCCTTTCACTTGCAATGTAAGTGGAGATTCTGTTGATTGGGATTTGTCACTTTTTACTAAATCCAAAGATATTTACCCTGCATAAATTTTCTAACAAGTAGATGAATATCTATTTAAATGCCAGGTATATAAATGCTGCTTCGAGATTGGAGGCAGGGATATGGCCAATATGCAGATGATAAACCTAAGGAATAAGGTGATTAAGGTGATTTTGGCCTTGCATTTTCTGACATCTTGACCTTGGGAAGCAAATGTGTCTCATCTTGAATTAAGGCTTTGAATTCATCATTGATTGACTTCGTGAAAATTGCCTAGATGAGCATTTTTTAAAGCTTAAAGATGAGGGAAGCAAGAAGTATCCATCTGAAACATAGCCAAAGAATGACAGTTGCCACATTTCTATATGACAATAAACAACCTAGGCCATAATCTCCACTGTCTCTGCATTCTTCAACATAGGGTGAGTTTACTGGTCATTCTGGGACTCCTCTGTGAGTAAGCAACATGGATTTTACAACCCAGTCTTTTGACAGTAATTTCTTTCTTTAAAGGAGAAAAACATTTTTAGTAACAACAAAATCTTATTGGAAAATTTTATGTTGAACAAAAATAGGCATCTACTATTACACACACACAAGACTATTTCTTTTGTCTTTTTTTTGAGATGGAGCTTTACTATTGTTGCCCAGGCTGGAGTGCAATGGCATGATCTTGGCTCACCACAACCTCCACCTCCCGGTTCAAGCATTTCTCCTGCCTCAGCCTCCCAAGTAGCTGGGATTACAGGCATGTGTCACCACATCTGATTGATTAATTTTGTATTTTTAGTAGAGATACTGTTTCTTCATGTTGGTCAGGTTGGTCTCAAACTTCTGACCTGAGGTTATCCACCTGCCTTGGCCTCCCAAAGTGCTGGAATTACAGGTGTGAGCCATTGCACCCAGCCACATACAAGACTATTTTTAGGAACATCCCTATATGAGAGAGAACGTACAGCACTTAGATTTGAGCCACAGTCTTATGAAGTGTTTAAAACTTAATCACTACTGCTACACGCTGCTTCTCAATTGCATGCCTGGCTTGGCTGCCTCTCCATGGGAGCTGGCCATCTCCGGAGTCAGCAGTATCTCTTCCTGTGGCACCCAGTTCTTGGGGGGTCTCAGGGCCATGCAGCCAGGGAACTAGCTCTGGCAAGAGGCTAAGAGCTATATCTGCAGATGCTAGGTTGCAGGCCAACGGTGGGGCTGCCCTACCCAGTATGTATTAAGTATCAAAATCCACATATCATTGGCTAGGGTAGAAGTCATGTTTATATCTTGTGTTGCATTCAGTTTTATGAAAACACATCTGAAGACTGATGTAACTGTACACCAACTTGGTTAAACACTGATTGCCTTCTTTTAGAGAAAGTTACTTCATTGTAAAGGAAGTAACATGATTTAGGGATTTTTTTTTTAATTTCTTGTGTATCATGTGACCAGTAGCAAGCATTTCTGTGCTCTGATGCTGTTCTTTTCACCTGCTTTCTTGATGGCATGTGTTCTCTCCCTAATTTCCTTTCTCTTTCCTGCCTTTACAATCTGCTTTATCTTTAACATTGTTTGCGTTGTCATGGGTCCTTTTCTTCCCTGAGTGTTTAACCAGGCTCATGTCTTCCCTATTGTTTCTGCAGCCCACATCCTATCTTGGTGAGTCTCACTAGCTGTTGATGGAAGAAGACTCGAAGTTGCTGTGTTGATGTGGCCATTGCACGTCTAAGGCCAGCGTGACTCTGGTCTCAGGGTTGGTCTGCAGTAGCCTTGTGTCTGCGGGTGCCACAAGGGGTCACTGGAAGAGCATTGTGCTGGAAGTCAGGAGGCTTTGGCTCCGGCCCCAGCTCTGTTTATTTCTAAGTTCTTAATCTCTTTCTCTGAAGCTTTCATTTTCTTACCCAAACAATTGGATTTGATTAAATAATTCACATGGTAAATTCCACCTCCAAAAACTCATTACTTGACTCTATGAAATCATACTAATTCTGGCTCCTTAGATTAGTTATTTGTAAATAATTCACATGGAGTATTCCACCTCCAAAAACTCATTACTTGACTCTATGAAATCATACTAATTCTGGCTCCTTAGATTAGTTATTTGTAAATAATTCACATGGAGTATTCCACCTCCAAAAACTCATTACTTGACTCTATGAAATCATACTAATTCTGGCTCCTTAGATTAGTTATTTGTGACCAGTTAGGATCTTTTATTCAAAACAAATTGAAAACAATGAGACTGGAATTGGAGCAGGTAGAATATACCAAAAATTTAGCAACAGTGTGCATAGCTTGCCCAGTAATTATGGTAGAGCAACGGGAGGGAGGGAGAGAGGGAGCACTTTCCACAGGTTTGCAGTCTTCTTGGGCTGCCTACATAAGCTTGACATTTTGCATTGTTCTTTCATGGAAGTAACAGCCACTGGTTATCTTCGGTCTGAGTTGACTGATTGGAAATACTTTGAAACCCCAATTGGACCTTTTCCAAGAAGGGAAGCACTAGGACAGTAAGACATGATATTCTAATCTCTTTTCCTTGGCTCAAGTGACTGGCTGATGGCGCATCTTCTCCATCCCTTTTCAGAGGTCCCTGGTTTCTCACATTAAAGCAGAAGCGTGTGCCTCAGCAGCTGAAGTGAAACCAGCATGTAGGAGGTGGAAGGCAATGTCGAGGCTGAATCGGGAGTTTCTTGACTCTTGTTTATCCAGGGGCTCAAATCGAGGAGAATTTTTCTCCCTTTAGAGTTAAGGGAGCAGGGGGTTGGCAGTGTGGGGCCTGGGGTTTTCCTGGTACTTCACATTAGCTCTGTCTTTGGCTGTGTCACCTACCCATTTCTGAGCTGGCCTCATCTTTAAAATGAGGTCATTGGCCCAGGCCAAACAATTTAGGGTTCTTTCCAGTGCTAACCTGCCATAATCCTGTAATTTCCCTCTTCATGAGCAAGACCCTTAGAGAGATTTGGTGTGTGAGGGGAAAGGGAGTTGAGACCAGTCGGTTTTGCTAATGCCTCCTGTGCATCCTATAACTTCTCTGCAGGCAGAGGCTGTTTTTCCATTTTTGCACAAGCACTAAGTCCAGGTTACCACAAAATATTTTAAAATCGATGCTTACTTTTGGTCAATGTACTGATTTTTTGGCATTTGTTGAGCATTTGTCAGCAGTCTGTGGCCCCCTCTGCAAGGAACACAACGTACCAGAGACATTCACAGCTTCCCAGTGTGAGTTTCCCCAGGAGTAGCAGTAGAACTTGCAAACTCCCTGCACCTTCACAAGGAACACGTCCCCTTCCAGGGCACCATAGAAACTTCTATCGATGTTTTCTGCTCCCTACCTTTCTGTTAATTTAATTTTTCTTCAAAAGCCTCAAGGACATTCATTGCCGCACCGCCTATATTAAATGCTGGCATTCAGGTTGAAGGGCCTGCTTGTGCTCTTGAGCCTTGGAGTGAGGTTTAGCAGGGAACATCACTGTTTCTCTACAGAAATATTTCCCTTTGTCTTCTTGATGATGATAACCCAATCAAATCATTTGTATTGCTACTGATAGGGTCAAACACATGCGTTAAATGGCGTATTGAAAATATTTTTTTATCATAAGGGAATCTGAAAATCTTTTTTTCTATCTGTATCTCTTTTGCTTCCAGAGGGTAACTTTGCAGTTAAATCGGTAAGCATTTAAAATACACCCCATCTCCACAAATAATACTGCTCTAGTCATTTTGGGGGAATGGAATACTTTCACTAGGCTAATACCATTGACTTAAGTCAATGGTATGGAGTGGAGATTATTACAAATGCATTTAATTGTTCATGCAATTAGTCAAGAGATTCAAAGGGTTTCATTCAGATGTGTTTTTCTTCAAAATAGCAACTTTAGTATTCTACCCCATTAAATCCTGAGAGTATGTAACTAACCTGAGTTCCCTTCTTTCACCATTTATTTCTTTTATTTTTATTTTTTTTGTAGAAGTGGAGTCTTGCTATGTTGCTCAGGCTGGTCTCCAGCAACTGGACTCAAACGATCCTCCCACTTTGTCCTCCCAAAGTGTTGAGATTACAAGTGTGAGCCACCATACCCACCCTCTTCTGCCATTTCTAATTGATGCAGCAGTGGCCTTGTGAAACTCCTGCTATGGCAGCAGGGAGGGAGGAGAGGGAGTGATAGAGCTGCAATGGCCCACATGGGTGTGGCTGACACTGCCCACAGGTGTTGGTGGGGGCCTCCCCTGAGTACTATCAGTGTGGACGCACCTGTCTTCCTAATGCCTTGCTGTGCACCTGAAAGTGATGGCTGATGGAGTGATGAGGGAGTTGCCACCCTGCTTATGTCACTAAGTCCAAGAACACAGACAGGACCATGTGAGTGGGATGGTGCAGCTGCCAAAGGCCCAGGGGACCCAATCCACTCCAGGAGATCGCAGGGTTTTTTCAGCTCCCTACTGAGATGTCAGCCACGCTCACTATCCTCTTCGAAATCATACCTATGTAGGTGCTGCAAGCTTCTAGGAGTAACAGAATCTCAAATCAGAATGGTAATAATGAAATATATTATTTACTTTTGAAGAAATATTCTAATAGACAAGTTACCATATTTTTGCCTCATATTTTTCCTTTAAAAATATTTTTGCCTTTAGAAATACACTTTTTCTTTAGAATATACTTATCCTAAAGATGTCATACAAATCCAGTATGTTAAAATTTTATTCTCTTCACATAAGATTTTAGAAAATCTAGGCCAGTTTGAGCTCCTGTGACATGCTTTGAGCCATCCATGGCTGTACATTCCCAGATTTTAGTGCAAAGCCTTTCCCACCAATTTGAAATGAACTGATCATTGTAACCAGCTTTGTATGAAACAGTTGTTTCAGATCCCAACCCTGTAGTGATGTCATTTTCTTTATGCCCAAAGTAAATGCTATGCAGACTAGCTTATTCTGGAATTTTACTGTACCATTCTTCTCTTGATTAAAATCTTCCATAGCAATGGAGCCCTGCTAAGCGAACAGTCTCCCTTATATGTTGGTTTTTGTGCTTCTAACTAACTTTTCTAGTAATTTTATTTTTCCCCGAGACAGCAGTCCATCCTGTTTAATATGAAGTAGGGGTTGTGGTTGGAATTAAAAACAAATCCAGTATGTTCTATTTTTTTTTTTCTTTATTAGCATCAGTGTGTTTTCAGTAGAAATGATTCAATCTCAATGTGGTTTGGGCTCAAGGGCACAGAATAATAAGAGCTATAAATATAGTAGAAAGAAGGGGGATCATGTTTAGCCAAAATAAAGACACTTTAAGTTGTTTTCATATAAGACTTTGAACTAAACAGAGGAAAGGTGTTAGATCCCCTAGGAATCATTAATAGAGTTTTTACATTTCTGATGAAAGATATAAGTGTATGTCTCAAATTATTTATATATGAATACAATACAACAGGGAAGACATCAATTTGTAAAAAAATTTCACCCCCTTTAGAATTATCAGGGGACCCAAGGGAAAATGAAACTTTATTTTCTTTCTTTCCATGGTACCTTTGTATGTGATCTAGTGATCTGAGCTCTTGTAGTTTATAATCTTGGGGAGATAAGCTCTTAGATAATTATAGGTAATTTATGAGTTAAAGGCTGTTGATGGAAATCTTCCCGTAATTATGTTAAAATTTAGAACCCCATAGAGCTAGCTGCTAGACATCTATCTTATAGGACCAGAACTCAGCAACCCACTAGGCAGAATCTTGTGTAGGGTTAAGAACCTTATTTTTTTTAAATCAGGATATTTGTCTTCACAGCCCAGCTTGGCCATTTCCTGACAGTATTGCCTTGGGTTTAGAAAAAAAAAAAAAAAGTCCTTCTTGTAAAGTGGCATGGTAATACCTCTTTCCTAGAGGTATTGTTAGGATCAATTGAAGTAATACTTGTGAAGTGCTTAACATGGTACCTGGAACTAGTTAGAGCACAATAAATGTCAGCTGTCGTCATGACCGCCACCATCATCAGTACTTGAATATACCTCTATCACCTTTTTTTATTTTTTTTATATTTATGTTATTTCCCTTAATCACAAAGCCCAGATTAGCAACAAAGAACAGTATGGCATACTCATTATTTATTTTTATTTATGTACTTTTTTTGAGACAGAGTCTCCCTCTGTCATGCAGGCTGGATTGTAGTGGCACGATCTTGGCTCACTGCAACTTCGGCCTCCTGGGTTCAAGTGATTCTCCTGCCTCAGCCTCCTGAGTGGCAGGGACTACAGGTACATGCCACCATGCCCAGCTAATTTTTGTATTTTTAGTAGAGATGGGGTTTTGCCATGTTGACCAGGCTGGTCTCGAACTCCTGACCTCAGATGATCCACCTGCCTTGGCCTCCCAAAGTGCTGGGATTACAGGGGTAAGCCACCACACCCAGCCACTTTTCCACTTCTCTCTTCTTTGTACCATTTTTGATGCCCTTGCTCAGGGGTGTTAGGTGAGGATTGAAATTGTACCTCAAAGCTCTTATTAGCAGAGCAGAAAGCACTATAAACCCAGAATACAGAGTTCTCTGAAGTATCTTTTCATGGAGGAGGCATTTTCCTAATACCTCTTAAATTACTTCAATATATGAATGGAAAGGGAAGAAAACAGAGAAATTAAAATATTCTTTGAATTTTCCTCCTATTTTTAGGTATGGTGATTCTAATTCCTCATGCTGGAACTTGTCTACCTAGAGCAATAATTTTTGATAATGGTTCCTCTGATCCCCTTAATGGTATTTTTTTTAATAGCTATAGCAGACAGTCTTTTTGAGTGGTAAATTGACTGTGGAAAAAATACACAGAAACTAAATTTCTCTTTATAAAAGTTAGAATAATAGGAATAAGTATGGGTTTTTGCTCACGGAAAGTCTATGCCTGGTTCTATGTGTTTGGGCAAGAGAGAACTTCTGAGGAAGGCTTCTTCTGTACCTTAACGTTGCATGAGGCTTTCTTTAGTGGGTGCATTCATCCCTGATAGATTTTATCTAAAACCTTTGCTAAAGAGCTCTTCTTCACTGAATATTAACAGTCTGTATACTAGTAATGCCATACAGCTTTGTGAGAGCTATTTATCTTAAATTACCCAGATTGCTCTCCAAGAGAACCAAAAAAAAGTGTTTGCCATGTAAACCCATTACAAGAGCATTTTAATGTCACACTACCTCTGTGTAGTCTCTACAGTACAAAAGGATTATAAAAAGGCACGTAAGCTTTGGAACTGTGCAAGCTTGAGTTGCCTTGGGTTTATAGGAATTCACATAGTGATGCTGCATAGAGTAGCTGTGGCTTTGGTCTGAGCTGCTCTGGCTGTGGGCCAAATGCCAGTTGGTGTAATCCTCAGTCAGCAGACTTGAGGCTTATTATGGACCCAGAAGTAGACTCCAGGTACTTTTTCTTTCTTGATATTCCAAGACTTTCAAAATCCTGGTTAACATGGAAGGATACTGAGGTCTTACTGGCTTATTGGCCTTGGAAACAGCAGAGGAGGGCCATCTACTGCATTTCTGCTCCTGTGACTTGTGGGCAGGGCTTCTGACAGCTCTTCCTTCCGTACCTCTCCACTGGTGTGAAGTATTCTGTTTAGAAATAGAGTAGGTTTTATATCAAGGTACAATATATTTTTAAAAGGCTTTAATTAAGGGATTAGGCTCCCTTTACTAGTTAATGTGTTTAAATTCCTTTTGTCACCCTCATAGATTCAGGGCTTCTCCCCCAGGTGGGATGATGTAGAAGAATCTTTCTATACCTGTCTTTCTGAGACTTCCTGAAGCTGGTTCATTCATGTTAGCCATGGATGAGGGTCTCTTGAAAACTCAAAGAACTTTATCTTCATTATAGTTGAGTCACCTAGGCATGACTGGTTGATACTAGCCAGGTACAGCCCAGAAAAGCCCACACATTCACCCACGTCTTTCGTCTTACCTGCTTCAAACAATGCCTGTTCTTCCACATGGGATCTGGAGGTCCCTTTCTCCTCTCTCCATACTACTGAGTGTTAAAATTCTGTGTGTGTGTTTAAATAGCAGACATGTTTAAAAATAAAGTATTACAAAGAACTTCCAGTTTTATCGGCTGTTTGAAAGTAAAGCTGCTTTGCCAGAGCATGCATCGGAGGAGATGCTGAGCTCCATTCTCTGGGTCTCCCCAACTCTCCCAAGGTGCTGTTTTTCAATGGGCTGCCTTCCCTAAGATTACGTAACAGACTTCTTTTCCATGTGGTACCTGAGCATGCATGAACATAGCCATACACACTAACCAGCCATAACAAACACAGCAGTCTGCTAAGCTATCCAATTAATGTGGATGCTACCTAGGTGCTTTAGGCCTGAGTTGTCAATGCTGGCCCCAGGTTTACCAGGTGGTTTGGGTTGTAAACTTGATTTTTACCCAAGAGAAATCATGGGACTTTGTTCTGCTTTCTATCCTCTACTTAGGTTCTTGTTTTAGTACTTTTAAAATAGAGCATAATATTCTAATAACCTTACCAGGTATAGTAGATTGTAGTAGAATTTTAGAGGTACAAGGGACGTTCATCTAGTCCCAAGAGAGAGCAACACACAACATACACGCGCACACACACACACAAACACACACACACACACAGATAAATGTACTGATCTCAAAGAAGTGAGGCAACTTGCCCAGTATCACACCGTTGATGGTGAAATCTGAACTAGAATTCTCTTTATATATTCTGTATTCCACAATATTGTCATCCTGTGCCTTTCCAATCTGACTGCTGTCTGTGAATCTGCTATCCCACACTGGCCTCACAGACCTCTGCCAGAGAGGCATGATAAGCCATAGTTCAGGGTGTGGTCTCTGAAGTCAGACTGCCTGGATATACATTCCAGCTCTCAGCTACTGTGTTATGGGAAACCTAGCACTTGTGCCTTGTTTTCCTCATCTGCCAGGTGGACATAATAATAATACCTATTTTGCAGGATTATTGTGAACGTTAAATGTGCTAATGCCTGTAAAAGTCTCAGACGAGTGCCTAGAACATCCAAAATGCTTACTACACACTGTCATTTTTGTCTGAATGCTTTGAATGACAGTAGAGAGAAATTAGATCCCACAGAAATGTTTGCTTCAGGCTGAGCAGACCAACTAGGCTTCATTTAAGGGTAGCAGAATGTCTATACCACCCAACCAACCCCTATCAGGTCATCTTTGAGAGGCCAACATGTTCATCACAAGTGTTTGAGACATTTTGGTTTAATGCACCCCCCACCACCTCCCCACCTGTTACTCAGAGTGATTGAGGACCTGAGGCTTACCTGGCCAGAATGATGTGGTGGGACATTGGCAGGTGGGTGGTAGTTCTCACTAAGCTCTTCTAGCTTATTCACTTGACAGTCACATTCTTTTGATTTCCTGTGGAGTGATTTTGTTCAAGACCTAGAGGACAACTGAGTCAGCAGTAGGATTCTTAAAGGTCCATGGAATGACTACTTTCTACTAAGCACAAGCCAGTATTTTGTTCCTCCATGTAATAATGAAAATTATTATGTAGAATTCAACAGTTCGTGGGAGGAGAGGAGTTTTTATGGAAGGATGGCACTGTCTGTCTCTGTGAATGATGTGGGTGAGATTACCACAAAGTATTGCTAAGTAACTACCACATTTGTCAGTCCACTGCCATCGACTGTGTGGGAGGCAGGGAAGACACAGTGTGGAGCTAATTTGTGTCATCTCTGTGTCACGGGAGAGTTACAACAGCCAAGCCCAAATCTTGCTTTGCGTGATGAGCAAGATACTTGGAGGATAACTCTGATCTTACTTGAGTTCCCTGTTGAATTGAGTTGTAAGTGGTGATGCTTATGGTGAGTGGCGTGTTCTAGAACTACCGGCACTGCATAACATTCTGAGGCAACTTGTTTTTCTCTGGGTGAGTAAACCTGGTTCCTGCTTAAGTTTGCAGAAGTGTTCCTCTTTAAAGTAGGCCGCCTCTGTGGCTGGCCGGAACCATCATTCCCCTTGGCTTTGCTGCAGCAAACAGACTCCACCTTTAAAGACCTGAGGAGTTGTGGGAGGAAAAGCAAATGGGAGGTGTTCTGATGTTGCAAGAGAAGCCAGGGAAATTTACCTTTTGACAATAGATCTTTTACAAGGCAAATTGGGCCCTACTGTTTCTAGTGTTTTTCCTCTTTCATGCTTAAGAAAATATTTTCCTACAAAAACAGAAACATTCAGCTAAGTTTGTGTTTAACAGTTCAATGGAGAAAAATTGGACTAGAAATGTCTCTTCTGTCCATGCCCTGAATTAGTAATACCAGAAACTGATGAACTCACCAAATTTGCACTTGTAAATGGTATGTCTGTGCTCAAGTTAGGATCCTGGGAAGCATTTGCAGCTCTTCTGGGTAAGATGAGCAGCAGCAGCCTGGCTGTTTGGGAGAGAACTGAGTGCAGGAAGTGGTGTTTCCAGCTTAAGTTCTCTTTTTAAAGGCGTCTCCCTTCTGCTTGTTTTAAAGTTGCTTTTGAGTTGTCTGCCATTCCATTCGTATGATAAGCCTTTTTTTACTCAGGCTTTTCATCTGTAGATTATTCAGAGACCTATAAAAATGATTGAGAAACAAGTAAGACCAAGTGGCAAAACCTTTAGAAATGCAGATAACGAGCTTGTCATCTACTGAAGTCTGACTTTTTTCTTGAACATTATTTTTAAAAACAGAACTTTGGTTTGCACATACTTAGCTATCCTAACTTCATTTATTTATTTTTAAAGAGGACAGGATGCATTTACAGAATAATATTTAGATTTATTAAGCACGGAAATGCTTTTGTAAAGTAGAAGAGACAAAGAAGGGAGGGTCAGACGACTTCCTTTCAAGGAAACCCATTTCATTCACTTGCCAAGAGTGATGAGGCATTGCTAACCTTTAGGTAATTTTTTGTACTTAGCATTTCTTGATCACATCATAAAGCCATCGCTTGACATGAAATCAGAAGTAAAGGTCTACTGTCACTGGCAGAAGATTGTTTTAGAAACTAAAAGCCCCGCTCAGGGTTGTAAGGTGAATACAGGTGTGAGCTATGTCAGATGTCATTACATGATTTCACAAATTATTAATGAGTTAAGCCATATGATTCATTTGATCAAGGAGATAAAAACTTCATAATTATCCTCTTTATTACAGAAATTAGAGAGCTATGTCTGTACATGACAAGTATTTACAACAGTCCTCCATCATTTCATCCCAGAGTGACTCTCCCCTTACCCACTAGTTGTCTGTCTGATACACAACATGATGTCTTCAAGATCAAGCAAGTCATGGATCTGATTGAAGTTAGTGAACAGCCGTCCTTGTTTTTAATTCAAGTAGAATTACTTGAACATCTCAGAGATGACTAGTGCTTTTATTTTTTTAAACTTGTTTAAATTTTTAATTAAATATATAGAGATGGGGTCTTGCCATCTGGCCTAGGCTGCTTTGGAACTCCTGGGCTCAAGTGATTCTCTTGTTTCAGCCTCCCAAAGTGCTGAGATTATAGACAGAGCCTCCATGCCTGGCCTAGAGTACTTTTAGAGTTTAGTCTCATTTCAATCACTATCTACGTTTATTGTCTTTTGTCAGTTAATATTAAAACATCAAGAACTAAATGGTTTGACCTAAAACCTCCCCTTAATCACAGTTACCTATAAGGGTTACACTATTAGAACAGAGAGTAAAAGTATGATTAGTTTCTTTTAGAGCCCACTCTGATTTTACTGAACTTGCTCCTACTCCTTTTGAGCTTGGTGTATGCATATGAATGTTTACTTTACCTGTTTTAAATGATGTTTACTTGGAAGCTTTTTAGTAGTTTATAAATATATGGTGTCATAGTATTGGCATGTGTCAGAAAGACTTGTTTACCACAGAATAGTGAAGTCTCAGTGGAGAGCTGGCCCCTGGTCTAGTGAGTGACCAAGACTGGGTCATGGCTGGTTCGAGAGCATCTCACATTTGCTATCTATACTTGACTGTCTGGATCTTGAGTTTTTGCATGTGATATGCCATCCACTTTTGGGTAATATATATGCTGTCTCTTGTCACTGCTATCTGGGTTTCAGTTTCTACTTTCTGAGCATAGCTCCTCACTCCTACTTTGCAGGCCCCTGACCTATTCTCTTTGTTGCCTTCTGAATGTTTAGTTAAAAGCCTTGCCATCAGATCAAACCAGAAACAAAACTTGATTTGAGCAAGATCTGCATGTGTTTAAAAAAACAAAACGCAAGAAATCTGAATAATTTTAGAAGTAAAGTACAATCAGCCCTTCATAGCTGTGAGCTCCACATCCAATTAAGGCAACTGTGGATCAAGAATATCTGCAGGGTGCGGGGAGGATGGTTGCCTCAGTCCTGAACATGAACAGAATTTTTTTTTCTTGTTGTTATTCCCTAAACAATGCAGAGTAATGATTATTGTCATAGCAATTGCATTGTATTAGGTATTTTAAGTAATCTAGAGATGATTTAAAGTATACAAGAGGTTGTATGTAGGCTATATGCAAATACTACATCATTTTATATAAGGGTCTTGAGCGTCCATAAATTGTGGTATCCAGAAAGGGCCCTGGAACTAATCCTTCATGGATACTGTGGGACAACTGTATATATTCATTGAAAACAATTTGAAAACCACAAAGAAGCAAATAAACTTATTAGTCTACTATTTAAAAATTAGTATTGTTGCCATTTTAGTATGATATATGCATTTCCAACCTTTGTGTGTTATGTTTGAATTTGCATGTGCACAGATAAATAAAATCCACATTACATTAATGTCCTTTTGGTATTTTATGGTATAAAGGTATCAGGTTTATTTAAAATAAGTGATTCCAAAAATATGTTACAGACACCATTGGTGATATTTGAGATAACTGTAGGGAACACCTGAGCATGTTTGATTTTTGATAATTATATATTTATTCTATGTATATTTGAAATTCTAACTACTGCATCAAACATGATTTCAGGGTTACGGTTACTTTGAAAGCCTTTTAAATATGGGAGTCTCCAGCATCTCTTCAGCATCTCACCAGGTGATTTTGCTAGGTCTCCAGTATTCAGTATGTCAGCAATTTGGTCAGCTCTACCTTCAAAATATATTGGCATCTCAACTGTGTTACCACTCCAAATGCCATTCTGACCCAAGTGATCCAGGTCACCATGGTTTGTTCCAATATTTTTGCAACTAATGCCATGTTTTAGTCTTTTCTCAATTTGTTTACTTCTCATCTCGGAGTCAAAGCCAGAGTCTTTACCATGACCTACAAGTTCCTACACGATCTGTCCCCTATCTACGCTCCATACATCTCTCTGTGACCTCATCTCCTCCCACTCTTCTTGCTCACTCTGCTTCGGTTGCATGGGGCTCTTTGCCCGTCTGTGAGCACACTGGGCATGCTTCCACCTTGGAGTCTTTGCCTTTGCTTTTCTTTCTTCTCGAAGTGTTCATCCCCCAGAGCCTTGCTCTCCCATTTGACATTTTTAATCATTTTCTTCTGTTGAGCACTTACCTGGCTGCCTTTTCAAAATTATAACTCGCTTCCTCCCAAGGTCTCATATTCTCTTTTACGGCTTCCTCCTCACCCTGGCTATATCACCAACATACTATGTATTTTACTTACCTGTCTGTCCTCTAAAATGTAAGTTCCATGAGGACAGGGATTTTAGTCTTGTTTTGGTTACTGCTGAATCTAGAAAAGTTCCTGGAATGTAGTAGACACTCAGTAAATACTTGTTGGAAGACAAAGTTAAATAAAAATCATGACCTGACTTAAAGAATAATAGTAAATCAACACATGAGGTGTAAGGATAGGTAAAAGTCATGTAGGTGATGAATAATGTCTGAAAAACACTGGTAGGTTTTAAGTTTGTTTCTCTTGTGGACTTATTATAAATATCACTGCAGTAAATACCCTTAAATAATTTTTGTGTATATTTATGATCCTTTTCTTAAAATGAATGCTTAGAAATATAATTGCTGATTCTTAGGATATGCATATTTTAAGAGCATATATGCATATTTTAAGAGTTGTTAGACCTAGACAGTATATCAGTTTGTACTTTTGCCTTTAATGTAGGAGTGCTTGTATTTCTTCCCATAGTTCACTGTCCATTGTCTAAGTACCTTTTTATCTTCACCAATTTAATGGCTGAAAAAGCTATCTGAATACCTTAACTTGTATGTCTTTGACCTGGATGAGGATTTTTTTCCACATATCTAATTCTTAACTGCTTATCCTTTTTTTTTTATGAATTGCTTGCTCACATCTGTTTGAGGTTAGACTCTAGTTACAGTGGACTAAAAACCTACTTGAACTAATTGTATTGGATGAATGTCACGGGTACCTGATTTATATCCAAGAATGGGATGCCAGGGACACTGAGAGCTCCCAGACACAAGAACTGGAGGATCTGCTTCTCTCTGCCATCTCTATTCTCCTGCTTTCTATTGCACACTGGATTTCTCCTGTTTTTTCATGGAGTCTTTGTTCCCCTACATAACTCTTCATTCTACCTGGCTTTGGTATGTCCTGCCACTTAGTTCAGCCCCTACTTTATGTGACCTTTCAGTGCAGGTACCCAGTCATAGTCTAAGTGCCATAGGTATCCGCATCCCAGATTTCTAGAGTGAGCAGTCTGTTGGGTCAGTTTATCAGGTGGTCACTCCTGGTCCAATCAGCTGAGGTCAGCATAGAGAGTTGAGGTTCTTGGGGCCTGTTCTTTCCAGGGCCCCTGGTCGAATTGGCTTCTCTAGCCAGGACATAAGTACACAGTGATTAGAATGTTTGGTACAATCTCTTTTGCCCATTTTTTGATCTGTTTTATTCATCTTTCTCTTATGGATACCCAAAAGTCCTTTCCATTTGAAGGATAGTATTGCTTTTTGTGTAATGGGTGTTTTTCTATCCATCTATCATTTTAATTTTGCTTAGTGGTGTTGCCATGTAGTTAAGTCTATCAGCTAAATCATGATTGCTGCTAGCTTGTAAGTTAGAAATACCTTCTCTATGAGGAAATTATACATTCAATTGTATTTTCTTTTAGTTCTCTACATTCTTATTTTTTATGTGCTCCTTGATTTGGATCACATATAGGGAATAGTGAGAGAAATATCTTTACAATGTATTTAATCTAGTGTTTAGTTGTAATTCACTTTTCTCAGCAACATTTTGTACTTTTCTTATTTTTTCTTAAGCTTATTCTTAACTACTTCATAAATTTTATTCTTGGTAGAATTCTTTTCAACTATGTTTTCTAACTGATCCCTCATGATTTATTAAAGCTATTGTTTTTATATTTTTTATAACTGACTACTTTACTAGTTGTAATTTTTTTACTCACTATTTTTGGGCTTTACATGTAAACAGTTAAAACATCTGCAAGTAATTATTATTTTATTTCTACATTTATTTTTTTCTTTCATTCCTTTTTCTCAATTTATTGTGCTAGATCTTTTGGAATGAGGGTAATAATTGTAATGGCATGTAGTACATGTCTTATGTTGTATTTTTTAGTGATAATTATTCTGCCTAGATAACTGGAATGCTCTGGTAACTTACACAGCAAATACAGGAAATGAAACTAGTGGAAAACTCATTTTAACTGCAAAGATTTTCTCCACTGGCTTGTCCTGGAGGCTGAAAATTTAACTCATTCATCACTCTTTGTGGTCAAAGCATTGCCTCTACAAAGTTCCTGTTAAAATGCCCCTGTGATTCTCCCTGTAAACTTATTATACCTGCTAAGATGGCATATCACATATTTAGTTATTTGATAATTGTCTAATAAATGGTACTGGCCTATTATGGGAAATTGCAAGATGGACCTCAAGCTAACAAAGTGTTTTGATGGTGCTGTTAAGGTGAGCCTTCATAGTGAAGCAGCTGCTGACCTCCAGCTTCACCTTCTGCCTGCTCTGTGTTCTTCACCTGTCCCACCTCCATCCTATAAGCCTCAACCTGAGTGGACATCTTTTGCTTTATAAAATATGTCTTGTTCTCTTGCCTGGGGCTTTCCTGCTTCTGGTCCTCAGTGTCAGTTTCACTGTCACTTTCTCCAGGAAGGCTGATGTCCTTAGACTAGGGTATGTGTTCTGTTGCATGCTCCTTTAAGGTAACATTTTAAATCTTTAAAATAACACCTTAATCTTTAAAAAAATAATTACTTTTTAAAAATCATTTCTCGTGGCTACTCAACTGTAACCTCAAACTGCCATGCCAGAGAGTATATCTGCCTTGTTTGCTGATACGGTTTGGCTGTGTCCCCACCAAATCTCATCTTGAATTGTAATTCCCATTAACCCCATGTATTGTGGGAGGGACCCAGTGGGAGGTAATTGAATCATGGGGACTGTGTTGTTCTCTAGTGGTACTGAAGAAGTCTCACGAGGTCTGCTAGTTTTCTAAAGGGCAGTTCCCCTGCACATGCTCTCTTGCCTGCCACCATGTAAGATGTGCCTTTGCTCCTCCTCTGCCTTCCACCATGATGATGAGGGCTCCCCAGCCATGTGGAACTCTGAGTCCATTAAACAGCTTTCCTTTATAAATTGCCCAGTCTCAGGTGTGTCTTTATTAGCAGTGTGAGAATGGACTAATACATTGACCATTGTGTCTGACACACAGTAGTCACTCAATAAGTGTCTCCTAAGTTAATAGTTAAAAGGGGGTTGGAGGATGATGCTTGACATGTTATTGGTGAACTAGAGAGACCACAGTGAGCTGTACTGATTGGCAAAAGTGGTAGGGTAAGGGAAGTTGG
The DNA here is from genome assembly GCA_004027715.1 of Plecturocebus donacophilus. Lineage (NCBI taxonomy): Eukaryota > Metazoa > Chordata > Mammalia > Primates > Pitheciidae > Plecturocebus > Plecturocebus donacophilus. Next base: position 82,458 of record PVKP010005414.1, read on the forward strand.
AGTTGAAAGGAGTATGGCCAGTGAGCCTGTGCCTGAAACGTTTTGAGTTTTATCCTGATCTGAACCTATGCAGAACTGAAGGGAAGGCCTGTCTTCTGTTTACTGGAGTTGTGCACAGTTTGAGGAATTTGAAAAAAAAAAAAAAAGGCAGTTTTATACATAGATGACCTCTGTGCAACCTTGGACATGAAGCAAAATAAAACCCTATACTTTATACTTTTATCCTTTAATTTCCTTGCTTTTTAGGGTTGCAGTAATACATCCACTGGGCTTTTGCAGCATCTGAAATGGCAGGCTGACTCATGAAGTACAGGAACTCCACCTATAATAAAGACCATATTTCAAGAGCTAGAGTGAAAAGGCAGTAGAGGAAATGTGCACACAGGAATGTGCATAAAAGTATTTGGTGCTATTTTGTTGGCAACAGAAAGGAGGTTTTTTGCTTTTGTGAGCCTGGATGGTTCTAGTTTATGAAAATGTTTTCAGAAGTGAATACAAAGTTACATCGTTTCACTTTTTTCAAGTCACAGTAAGCTTACCTTTCTTCCCGTACTTTTTCTATTTTTCTGTTATATTAATTCTGTTACTATAAATTACAAACTGAACTCAGAACTGAATATGAATAGCAGGACCAAATGGATTTTTGGCTATTTTCTATAGCTTATTTATTTGCAGTATGTCTTCATGAGGAAACCTGTTTGATGTCATGTTTATTTTTTTATTTTATTTTAGTTATTTATTATTTGAGATGAAATCCCACTTTGTTGCCCAGTCTTGAATGCAATGGCGTGATCTCAGCTTACTGCAACCTCCGCCTCCTGGGTTCAAGCAATTCTCCTGCCTCAGCCTCCCCGACTAGCTGGGACTACAGGTGTGCACCACGATGCCTGGCTAATATTTGTATTTTTAGTAGAGACGGGGTTTCACCATGTTGGCCAGGCTGGTCTCATACTCCACCTCAGGTGATCCACCCATATTGGCCTCCCAAAGTGCTACAGTTACAAGCATGAGCCACAGCGCATGGCTTGATGTTCTGTTGAACTGAGGCTTGAACTTGGAGAATTGGAAATAAAGACATGGTGACTGAACTGATTTTATGTGAAATTACTTTATCTATGACTAATAAAATGAAGCAAGTTGAGATTGCTAATCCCGGAAGATTGAGATACGTAGTACTGAATTTAAGTTTAGAGCCATTCTAGGGCTGCAGAAGGGTGTGTATTTAATACTTCCACTTTATAGATGAGGAAGCTGAGATGTTAAGTGACTTGCTTGAGGTCATGCAGGCATTTAGCTTCAGAGCCAGATTAATAATAGTTGCACTATTTTATATACTTGAGTCAGGCTTACTCTTATCCCATTTTATAGATGGACAAACTGAGGCACAGAATTCAAGTAACTTGTCTGACTTCAACAACAAATGTCAGAGTCAGGATTTGAACCAAGATGGTCGGTGTCACAAGTCCTTGCTTTTAACCTCTCAATTAGTTGTTTTGCCTCCACCCCACTTTCTGGTCTGGCAAGCCATTACTCTCTGCCCCTAACAATGTTGCCACCTAGAACAGTTTCAGCGAAGCTCCTTCCCCAGTAAATGGCTCTTACAGGTGTTTTTCATAGCTGAAAATGGTATTAGCCTTTCCCTCAAGATACCATGCTCTATTCTCAGAGATGGTTTAGGTTGAATGAATCCAGTCCATGATTAGAGAACCCCAGAACAGGAAGCAGATACCTCCATGTCTACATTGCAGTGAGAGCAGTACACTCAAAGGACAGCTACACCTTCTGAAGGGGTGGCATTTGGGTTGTGCTGCAGCCTTTTTAATCTCCTTTCTCAACCATCTTGTTCTTTAGGTAACTCATTTTTTAAAAAGTTTGCCCAAAAGCCAGCAAATGAAAGTGATAGCATAACTAAACTGCACTTTGATACTTGGTATCTGTTTCTCTGCTTTGGATGACAGAAGATAATTTCGATTGTTCTTTTAAACAAGTTGCATTATGCATGTGTTCTGTGTCCCCTGGGAAATGACTAAGAGATGCCCAGAAGTTTTGGTGTATAAAACTTGCTGTAAGGCAAGAGTCACCTACAATGAATCTGGTTTAGGTATGGTCTGTTGGAGTTTAATAGGGAACAGCAAATATAACTTGAGCACACTTCAGCAATGGCACTTGTAAGATCCAAAGGCTTTAATGTACCAAGGTCCATGGAGCTTGAAGACTCAATGGGATCTGGAAGCTCATTCATTCAATAGAAAATTACCAGCTGGGCACAGTGTCTCACGCCTATAATCGCAGCATTTTGGGAGACTGAGGCGGGTGGATCACTTGAGGACTGGAGTTCAAGACCAGCCTGGCCAACATGATGAAACCCTATCTGTACTAAAAATAAAAAAAAATTAGCTGGGCATGGTGGCACATGCCTGTAGTCTCAGCTACTTGGGAAACTGACACAGGACAGTTGCTTGAACCCGCAAGGCAGAGGTTGCAGTGAGATGAGATTGCACTGCTGCAATCCAGGCTGTGTGACGGAGCAAGACTGTCTCAAAAAAAAAAATTACTAAGAGTTGGTATCCTCAGAGCTTTTCGGGGAAGAAGGTATAGTTGTGATTGATTGTTGATTGATACCATCAGGTTCTGTGAAATGGTTGCCTTTTCAAATGTCTTTTTTACAAAATTGTAATAAAAATTCTCTAAAACCGTAGAGCATCCTTTAATTCATCTCACATATTTTATTTCAAGACAGTTAAAGAAATGCTCTATTAGAGGCACAACAGAAGTGCTACACAATTATAAAGATATGTCAGTCAAGGGTTTCAGGAGGATTCATGGATACATTTGTTTTGAGTCTTGCAGAAGGAATAGATTTGTTTGTGCTAGAAGGGAAGAGGACAGCTGAAGCTAAGGAAACAATAACATGGACCAAAGATCACATAGTGTACAAAGGAAAAATTTAGTGGGGAATGAGGCTCAAGACTTGGTCAGCCAAATGCAGCAAATCTATGAACACCGTGCTAGGGAGCTTGGAGGTGATTCTGTAGAAACTGGAACATTTTTGAGAAAGGGAATGACATCCATTCTAGTTACAGGGGAACTCTGGAAGAATTTGGGTATATCTCAAGATTCCTAGGTTACTAGATAACCTTAAAACTATCTCCTTTGTATGTTTTTTAATGAGTTTTTAGTTTTTCTATGGTATAGAGAACCTACTTTTCAAATTGTAAATGTAAATAATTTGCCCCCTTTTTAAAAAAATTTTCTTGGAGACAGGGTCTCACTGTTGCCCAGGTTGTGCAGTGGCATAATCAGAGCTTACTACAGCTTCTACCTTCAATTGATCCACCTATCTCAGCCTCCTTAGTAGCTGGGATGATAGGCATGTGCCACCACTCCCAGATAATTTTTTTAATTTTTAATATTTTTCCATGGAGTCTCATTCTGTCGCCCAGGCTGGAGTACAGCAGCGGCAATCTCGGTTCACTGCAACCTCTGCCTCCCAGGCGTAAGCCATCCTCTGCGCCTCAGCCTCCTGAGTAACTGGGCTACAGGTGTGTGCCACCACACCCAGCTAAATTTTGTATTTTTTTTTTTAAGTAAAGACAGGATTCCACCATGTTGGCCAGCCTGATCTCAAATTCCTGGCCTCACGTTATCTTCCCGCCTTGGCCTCCCAAAGTGCTGGGATTACAGGCATGTGCCATCATCCCCAGTTAATTAATTAATTTTTTTAAGTAGAGAGAGAGTCTCGCCATGTTGACCAGGCTGACCTCAAACTTCTAGCCTCATGTGATCTGCCCGCCTCAGTCTCCCAAAGTGCTGGGATTTCAGACATGAGCCACCATGCCCAGCCCCAGCAATTTTTGTATGTATGTATACATTTATTCATTTATTGGTAGAGATGGGAGTTCACCATGTTGCCCAGGCTGGTGGTGAACTTCTGGGCTCGAGCAATCTGCCTGCCTTGGCCTTTCAGGGTGCTGGAATTACAGGCGTGAGCACCATGCTTGGCCAACAGTTTGCCTTTTCGTTGTAAAGAAAAATACCTTTTGTCAAGAGAGTTAAAGAAAAAAAATTGTGAATATGATGGCTTTCTTGTGTTGAAGCTTGAATATCGTCACTCGGTTGTTGTTATAACTTACAAGTGAACTTCAGGCTTGAATGTTAGTGGGCATTTCCCATTACTAATAAGGCGGTACCACAAAGCCTTCAATGGAAGAATCAGCAACTATAAGACTAAAATCATTTTTTGGATGGATTTTTGGCTGCTTTGTATAGTTGGCTTAGGAAAAAGTAGAAAGCTGAATTATGAGGATGATATGTTTCCTTTGGCAAGTCTGTGAAGTGGAAATAACCATGAACCAAGGAGCCAGAGGATGTAGCTTGTAGTTTTGCTGTCTGCAACTTTTAATTATGCAATTCAGGGAATAGCTCGTTAACCCCTGTCTTTTTTTTTTTTTTTTTTGGAAAATAAATGTAAATTGTCTACCTTACATGGAGTTTGTGAGATCCAAATGATTGAAGTATGAGAAATATTAGATTTTGCTTTTTTGTTTTTAATCAAACACATTATCTGCCTCCTTACTAAAAGTCTGGCTTATCTTTGTTGGTTAAATTTTGGCTAAAGGAACTGTGATCCACCAAGGTGTTCAAGTCAGAAACCTTGAAGTCTACCTTGAGTCTTCCCTTTTCTTCATCTCTCATATATAATTGGCCTCAATTATAGCAGGTTTACTTAATTCTACCAGTTTTACTTTTTTCTCACAATTTTACTCCATCTGCTCTGTATTCATTACCTTACATGGAGTCCTTCTCATTTGTCACCTCGACTCTTGCAGGAGTCTACTAAGCGAACATCTTTCAGTCTCACCCTCTTAAAAAACACTCTCATAGCACTCATTTGCCAGATACTGTTTTAAGCACTTTATAAACTCCAATTCATTTAATCTATCTATTTAATCCAGTCACCTTTCATAATGCCACCTAGTTATCTCCCTTAAATCTGGTCATTTTTCTTACCGACTTTGTCTTTCCCTAGCTCCCTTGCCTAAGCATTCCACACTCCTCTCTGACTGACCTATCCCCAAACCCTGTAGTCTAGTGATACTGGCTCTTGTACTGCTTTGGACAAGCCATGTCATCTTACACCTCTGTGACTTGGTGTGTCCTATCCCTGGTGCTGGGATAACCTTTCTTTCCTTTCCCTCCACCTGGTAAATTCCACCTTTTGGTTCAGGGTTGTGTATGATGTAACCTTTTCCAATTGAAGCACTGGTTGCTCCATTATTTCTGTCTTACTAATAGTTATCTGTACAGAGTTTGTCTTTACTCCCTGGACTATGAAGTTCTTGGTATAGGAAGCTGTATTTTGCTCTTTATTCATATAGGGTACCCAGCAGGAGTTTTGGATGCATGCTCTGTAACTGATATCAGTGAGGAAACTTTGTTTTCTTCTTAAGCTGCTGCTCTTAACTGTGACATTAATATTGGTACAGAACAATGTCAAAACCATCATACTATTTATATCACTTTGGTATGAGATGATACTAATTATATTATAGCTCTTAAGGCCCAGAACTTACAATACATTTGAAAGGCAGAAGGTACACTTGCCTCTGGCTATAGAAATGTTCATCTCAGTGTTGAGTACAAAGCAAGAGTTGATCTTGGGTGTGTATAGCCATAATTAGATTTTTCAAAATCAAAAACAAAACCTTCAAACATTTTCCAAAGGGCCTTTGCCAAACTTCTGGAGGCTGACATGCATTCTTCAAACTTCAAAGATAATGCAGTAGATGTTCCAAAATCAGCCGTAGGGAATATGACTCTTTCCTTCTTTACTGGTAACATTTCTATTTATTTTCCCAAGGGAAGGATACAGAAGATCTTCAGAAATCATCTTATTTACATCACAAGGAATATAAGGTAATAATGAGGTCATAAGACATGCTATTGGATGAGCCATATAGAAATTGGACTTAGCAAGTTAGAAGGGAAATTCCTGCTGATATAATTCTGTTTGGATCCAAGAATTGCACCAGTTCATGTAAAGAGAGTAGTGTAATTGTAATAGGATTCTCCAGAGAAATTGAATCAATAAGAGCTATCTGTCAAGAGGTTAGTTATAGGAAATTGGCTCACATGATTACGGAGGCAAAGAAGTACCACAGTTGGCCATCTGCAAGTTGGAGGCCCAAGGCAGCCACTGGTGATGTTGGAAGGCCTGAGAGGTGGAGAGCTATCATATAGGTTGTGGTCTGAGTTTGAAGGCCTGAGAACAAGGAGCTCCAAGGGCACAAAAGATCACTGTCCCAGTTTAGCAGTCAGGAAGAGATTGAATTCAGATTTTCTCCCCATTTTTTTTTTTTTTTAATTTAGGCCCTCAGGCTTTGGATAATACCTACCTACATTGAGGAGGGCCATCCACTTTACTCAGTCCATCACTCAAATGCTCATCTCTTCTGGAAACACCCTCACAAACACACCCAGAAATGGTTAACCAGGTATCTGGGCATCCTGGGGCCCGGTCAAGTTGACACATAAAATTAACCATCCCAGGACCTTTCTACTATAGGGGAAAATACAGAACTTGATTCTGATCAAATGAAGTGACTATGAATCAACTACATAGATCCCTGTGGGATGTTCTGATTTTGCTAATGCTTTTAAAGCCAGCAATGAGTTACATGTGGAGGTTAGGGAAGAAATCAGATTTTTACAGGTTATTCTCGGTCCATTCAAAATATTGATCAGTTGAAATGTTCAAAGTATGAATCATAATTTCTTAAATCATCCTCTCCTTTGAACTGGAGCTGGAAAAAGGAGAAGTCATCTTCATTCAAAATATTGAAACCCTCTGTGTTAATTTCTACCAATGAACAGGATTCTCTTCCCCTCAACACTCATATCCCTAATTATTTACTCTCTAATAAATAGAAGGTAGTTAGGGTGAGGAAGCTTATAGCCAGTGGACACTGAACTCTTAGAGCATTTGTGATTCTCAAACTGGGTTGCACCCCAGGACCTGTGAATCTGACTCTTAGGGGTGGTGCCTGGCAATGTGCATTTTTTTTTATTATTATTATTATTTTTTATTGCATTTTAGGTTTTGGGGTACATGTGAAGAACATACAATATTGTTGCATAGGTACACACATGGCAGTGTAATTTGTTGCCTTCCTCCCCTTCACCTATATCTGGCATTTCTCCCCATGCTATCTCCCCACACCTCCCCACCCCCCACTGTCCCTCCCCCCCACTGTCCCTCCCCTATTTCCCCCCAACATACCCCAG